>CM055104.1:49403817-49485398 GCA_029204225.1 Diphasiastrum complanatum | reverse complement strand
TCTTACTAATAAAGTCTAAGATATTGTCAAGATACACCAAAGCAATCTTTCCCAAACTATCACGGAACACGGTGTTCATCAACCACATAAACGTGGCTAGGCCATTGGTTAATCCAAACAGAAGAACCAAAAATTCATAACGACCATTCCGCGAACGAAAAGTGGCCAACGGAATGTCTTCTTCTTTAATACAAACTTGATGATATCCAGATCGGAGATCAATCTTAATAAAATACTTAGCACCTCTAAGGTGGTCAAAGTTTTCGTCTATCCTAGGCAAGGGATACTTGTCTTTGATAGTAACTTTATTTAACGCACGATAGTCTATGCGCATTCACATAGAACCATCCTTTTTCTTGGCCAACAAAATGGGCGAAGTCCAAGGTGACTTACTAGGTCTAATGAATCCTTTTGCTAAATATTCATTTAGCTGCTCCTCGACCTATAATAGCTTCAACTAACTTAACCTATAATGTGGCCTACTTATGGGTTTAAAAAGGGTATTAACTCTATAGGATGATCCACATCTCTTCCCGGGGGGGGGGGGGGGGGGGGGGCGGGGGAAGGGGGGGGGGGGGGGGGAGGGGGGTAATCTCAAAGGGAGATCAAGGGGGAAAGACATCTTTATTTTCAATCTACTAATTGTTGAAACATTTTGTTCATATTCTTTTATATCTAATACGTTCTATTGAGGAAGAATACATTTTAGGATACAGAAAAGAAAAATTACTTGAACTTTGAAAATATTCAGAGTTTATATAGCAAAGAAATACTTGATCAATCCTCTTTAAAACTATTTCTCCGCTTTTTTGAACCCTTACTATTTAGTAATTTATCAAATACTAGCTCATCAAGACTAACTCATATGATTCCTTCCAGCTTGAAGTTATTTTTTTGAAGGACTGAAATGATCAAGTGAATTACTACTTGTATGAATAAGGCTCGAAATTTTAGGTTGATTCCGAGGGGTAATTGTGTTTCAGTTTTTTTTTAACCTAGGTCGTCTCTTAAGCATAGATGGATATCAATTGGATGATAATTACTGTCATCGGGATTGATAATATTTGAAAAAAACAGTTATGTTTGTAATAGAGTGAATCCTTTGGGAGAAGACACTTATTGTTGAATTTTCATGTGGTCACATATTTTCATATATCATCTCTCTAGTTAACTTTTATGGAAATTTGGTAATTTCTTTAAAAGAGGGGTGAAGTGATTGATAAATTATATTATAGGGCAGTGTTAGTGTTGAGATAGTGCTAGTGTTGTTGTAGTGTCCTTGAAATCAAGGGCCCTTATTTTCTCAAAGAGGATGTCTTTGACCTCAAATCACACATAATACTCAACCTTCAACTTGGAAGGTTGAGTGATTTACACCTTTCATATGGAAGGTTATGTAAACAAACAAGTGTAAAAAATCTCACGATCCGCGAAGGCTTGAAATCTAGAAATCTAGGTTGGAATATGCATGCATGTCCTAGGGCTCTTGTGCGTGGGGCCATAGCCCAAGGCACAAGTCCCTCGCTTTGTGGAAGGGTCTTGAAATGCCTTTAGGAATCACAGTGTTGTATACAACACTATATGAGATGTTGTTCATATGTTTACATTCGAAGTGATAATCATCGGATGGGTTTTAAGTAATTATATTTGAGTGGCAATACATAGAATTAGGTTTGCATCCAAAGTTTCTTTAGTCCCCAAAATGTAAGAGCTCCTTTTAAATGAAATAATATATTTGAATGAGTGGCCTGATAAGTTTTCACAAATGTGAGGGTGACAGCTTTTTCAGAGAGGAAGGAAGGAAGAAGAAGAAGAAAAGAGGAGAAGAGAATGTGAGTCAAGAGAAGATAAGGTGAGTGAAGAACGGGACGATCCCATTTTCTCTGCCTGACCCAACGGGGTTGGCTCAACTGGTTAGCTTGGCATCCAAAGTTTCTTTGGTCCCAGGTTCGAGCATCCCTTGGTTCCCTTGGAAACCAAGAAGCATTTTCTCTGCCTGGAAATCCGATGAACGCAAACGCTTCACCCGGTTCTGTTCTTGAGATGCTATTATGGAAAAAGAGTTTTCTGATCCGCTCAACACACATTTCTGAAGCTGTCTTCCGCGAATTGTGAAGGAAGGACGTGACCCACAATGTCGCCATTCATTCTGTACGCAGATTCAGATTGGGATCCTTACCCTCGAGTATTTGCTATTGCTCTTTTCCTCAGCGGATTGCTGTTGTTCTTTCTAGAGCGGACCGGAAATGGGCTGCAATACTCAAAGTTTGTATCACCCACTAACAGATTCCACTAAGCTTCCAGGCAGGATCGGATTTGTGATACTTTATCTACCATCTTGCATTGCAGCGCTTCTATTTCTTGGGCAAAAGCTTGGATATTTGGACCTTGCGCTGGTGTTAAACAGATTGGGGCTTCAAGGATGGGCTAATGAGCTATATCGGTACGCAGGCTTAAATTTGCGGGTGCTAGCTGTAACATTGGCTGTGGCTATCCATTTCGGGAAAAGAGTTCTTGAGGTGATGTTCTCTTGGAACCAATTGTCTGCATAGCTGTTACATGGACTGAAAAACATGGGTTTTTCTTGTTGTTCCTAGCGTAGTTGCTTCAGAATGTCTCCACAGGCTACGTGATAGTGCAAATAGCATTCTACTGAGTAGCTGCATGGGGGAGAGAGGTTGTTTGATGGATTATTTGCTTTCACTTTAAAGCTGCTACTTTCTAGTATTTTGGTAACTAGTTTTGTGTTGATCTCTTTGGTAGAGTGAAACTCCAAAGGAAGGGATCAAGTAAGTCACTTTAGATAATAAACACTTGGGACTAAGGAATAGATAGTGGTGGTTTTTGGAGGCCCATTGTGAGGATGTAGTGGCAAGTCCCCTTGCCGCAAGGAGGGGTTTACCATTCTCTGAGCCAAAACATCGGAGCAATGAGCTGATTTTCCGAGCGATGGTTGCTGCCCACCTCTGTTTTTGTCAGGGATTATCTTTCAGAGACAAGCCCAAACAAACCCATCCACCACTTATTACTAACTTTTTAGTGGTTCGATGTGATCTTTGTTTTTTCCAAGTTACCAAAGTAGCACTTCGAGGATTGGATTTCATCAAAACATCTATTTTGAAAATACGAGTGAGGGTTAGGCGCCTTAGATGACATCCCTCGTTTTACTATAAACGAGGAAGGAGCATCTTAAACATCTCAGAAAGGTGTTTTCGACTGCTTAGAAAGCATAAGCTTTATGCTAAGAAACCTAAGTGTGAATTTTTCGTTGAAGAAGTAGCTTATTTAGGTCACATTATCTCGGTAGATGGGATTAAGATGGACCCCAGTAAGGTTAAAGCCATACTTAGTTGGCTGAGACCTCAGAATCTTTTAGAGCTTCAGATCTTTCTAGGTTTGGCGAGATATTACAGACGATTTATCAAGGGATATGCTCAGATAGCAAATCCCATGAAAAATCTTCTTAAGGGGAAGGGAAAGGAGTTCATATGGGAGTCCGCACAGCAGGAGACTTTGATGCTCTCAAAACAACCTTAGCTACAACACCAGTTCTAGAGGTCGTTGACCCCAATCTTTTGTGGTCGAAACAGATGCTAGCGACTTTGCAGTTGGTGCTGTACGAACTCAGAATGGACGACCAATTGCGTTCGAGAGTAAAAAACTCGAGCCAGCACAAACTAGGTACAGTGCCTATGAAAAGGAACTCTTCTCCATAGTTTATGCTCTTAAGACTTGGAGGCATTATCTGTATGGTGCCAGCTTTGAGGTCCTGACAGACCATGAAAGTCTCAGATACCTTTGCAATCATTAAATTGTACGGTCTACCTTCCGGCATAGTCAACGACCGAGACAATAAGTTTAATGAAAATTTTGGAGGGCAGTATTCCATCATCACTAAACTTAACATGAGTACTACCGGACGGTCAAATAGAAAGAGTAAATCAGGTGCTGGAGGATATGCTTCGAGCATATGTCAGCAAAAAGCAGACTAATTGGGAGGAGTATCTCTCAATATTAGAGTTTGCTTATAACAGTATCAAACATTCCGCTACGAGATACAACCCATTTATGCTGATGTATGGTTTCTAGCCACGCTCACCCACAACTGTAGGGTTTAAACAAGAAAAAGTTGAAGCAGCCAAAAACGTTTTAGAAGACCTAAACCAGATGATAGAACATGCTAAGCGTAGCATTAGACAGTCCCAGGATCAGGCCAAGCATTATGCAGATCCACACAAACGGGATGTGCAGTACTCCGCTAGTGAGAAAGTCTACTTGAGAGTCCCAGTTGACTCTAAAATCCTCAAATCAGGAGTGTGTGCTAAGTTGTCTCGTAGGTATTGTGGTCCTTTTACCATCAGTAGGAGACTAGGTGAGGTCACCTATGAACTAGAACTCCCACACAACAGTAAGGTTTTTCCAATTTTTCATGTCAGTCAATTACGAAAAGCCTTAGCCAGATCAGAAAATCTGGTAGGGGAGAGTGTTCTAGTTCTCCCATTGGATTCTCAACAACCTCCACATGAACCAGAGGAGATTCTTGATAGTAGAGACAGACTCGTCATACTCTATATCGGGAATATCTAGTCAAGTGGAATGATCAGCCTGTTGAGAATGCCACCTGAGAAAGAGGCAGCGTCCTTTGCAAGATTTTTCTAGACTTTGTTTTAGAGGACCAAGACGGTTCTTAAGGGGGAGGGAGTGTTACGAGAATGTAACCAGTGCCGAACCCTAGGGAACACAGGAGGTCAGATACCACAGTCAGGGTCATATCCAGCAGGGCAAGACAGTGTGAGTAGTGTGCCCCGGCACGATTTATAGCCATGGCGGGCTTAACACAATCTAGGGACCCTGTCAGCGAGATAGGGCCCCACGTTGGGTCCCGACGTGCAGTCGGCCACGTCAGTGCCACGTGGCCGACACTTGGCAGTATGCATGCTATTAGTCCTCACACTGGGCTAGGAGGGGCTTGCTCCATATCAGGGAGTAGGCAAGGTTGGGTGGATCAGTTAGGGTGTTGAGACCTCTAAGTATAGTGGAGCTCTTATTTCTCTTTATCTACCACAGAGGAGGAACAAAGGATGAATCATGGATTGTGGTTAGGATGAATCATGGATTGGACAAAGTTTCATGGAGTTTGAAAAGCGGTGGATATCATCAATGAAGAATACTTGAATAAGGGATTAAGCCAACAAAATTTCTCTAAATAATCTAATTCACATGTCTAGTTTTAGGCTACTTCATTTTTCAGCATCCAGACATCTCGACTTCAAGTTTTGCAAACTAGAATCACCTACCATGATGTGTTTCATTCAAATAAGCATGACAGATAGAGGTTTACACAATTGCATTTATCATACACTAGCAATGGGACTATACAATGTCATGAGCTATCTTTGGCCTTCCACTGCTAACCAAATTCATGCATGGAGTCAAACAAGCTTGTCCTAGGAAGCCCATGGGTACCATCCATTCTTTGGTGAATGAACACTTGGACAAAAGGATCATGTGTACTTGTGTTCTCATAATTGTCCAATAATTTACTCTTTTGACATGATCAAAACACACCCAGAAGTCTTGTAGCTCCCCTCCAAGGTGCTATTCACAAAATCCAATCCAAATCCTAGTCTAACAATGCACATTTTTAATACATGATGTATCTATAACCACCCTCGACATTTAGATGTATCTTTTCTCTGACCATTTTCTTTATATTTGATATGGCTTTTCTCACTCCACCCAGTTCCACAGGATGTTCATGGTGTCCTAGATGGATAACACACTTGCATTTCACTATATTTATTCTCGTAAGACAATAATACATACAACAATAACATTACGCTATTTAGCGTAATTTCTTAGAGCAGTGCATGTATTTCAATGTTCCTTACTCCTTCCCAATCATGCCAATGGGAGCTGTCTTTGGCAATTTTCTACTCCATTGCCTTTGGGTTTTTTGACCAGTTTTTTATTATAGGTAGATCAACTGCATCAACTGCTCTACACATTGCGAACGTCTGACAATCTCTAGAAAACTTGCAATGTTTGAAAGTGACATAATCGATTCAGATATGACCATCAAATTTCAACTCCATTCCAGAGATCAAATGCTTGTTATATGCGTATGACATTATTAGGAGATAATTTTGGGACATTCTTTAAGTAGTTCGAACTAAACAATCATATCTGTGTGTATTTTGCATGATTTTACTTGATATTATTCTGAAAAACATCTTGTTAATGGCAAAATTGCATAAATCACCCATCTGCACCCATCTGCAGGTAGATGGCTGATTCCACCCCCCTTTTTAGGATTTTAGAAATATGTTCACCCATCTGCACCCATCTGCAGGTAGATGGCTGATTCCACCCCCCCCTTTTGGAGATTTCATGGTAAAAAACAACATGATACTATACTAAATATTTCAAGGTCAATGCTCGTGCATATGTGATCTAATTCAAAGTGTAGAGATAATATTATGTTTTTGTTTTTAGAAGCTTGCCACTTTCACAAATTTCTCAAGCTCAAGAAATTGAGAGCCTTTGTCAGGTCCTAGAAGTGAACACATTTTTAAAATCTCAAAACAAGAGGTGGAATCCACCCTCGTTTTTGGGATTTCATGGTAAATAGAAACATGATATTATGCTAAATATTCAAGGTCAATTGGTTCACACATATGTAATCTAGTTTAAAGTGTTGAGATAATATTATGTTTTTTCTTGTAGAAGCTTGCCACTTTCACAAATTTTTCAAGCTCAAGAAGTTCAAGTTTCACAGCCTTTGTCAGGTCCCTGAAAGATAGTCCCTGACAAAAAATAGAGGTGGGCAACAACCAGCGCTCGGAAATCAGCTGGTTGCTCGGATGTTTTGGCTCGGAGAACGGTAAACTCGCAAGGAGAGGACCAACCCATTACATCCTTACCATGGCTAACAAACACGCGCTTTGGTAGTGCCACTAAATTCTTAAAAGAAGTAGACGAAAACCATTTTCAAGATTATCTTAATGATTCGATCTATAAGGATCAACGGACGGTCAAGATTCCATCCATGTAAAATTTTAAAAGAAGTAGAAGAAAACCATTTTCAAGATTATGTTAATGATTCCATTTGTGATGGTCATGCATGTTCAAGATTCCATCCACGAGGGTTAAGTATTTAAAAATTCCGTCCATGAGAACTTGTAAGGGATGAAAATTTCAACCAATCAAAGTTGTAGAAGATAATGTCCTATTATCATGCCCTGGGTAATGGTTGTCCCGAAACTTAATTTGGACCGTTGATTCACGTAAGATATAAGTAGACACATTATGGATCCACCAAGCTATTTTTTTTTCATAGCATATGGCATTTGTTACCAAGTTAATCAAGTGTCACGTATTCTAGAAGCATGTCTAAGATTCAAAATCGATGCATTTTTGGCTTTTTTTTTTGAAAATTTGTGGCGCTCGGCTAGTTAGTAATGATGTGATGCTCGGCCAACCGAGAAGATTATCCCATAACCAAATTAGAGCCACCTCTAATGGTTCTTAAAACTATAAATTGATTTTCCTTTATGTGTGGTTGTGGGTGCGTGGAAAATCTAGTGCTGAAGAAAATCAAGGTGCAGCCTGAAAATCGAGCTGGGGGGAGATTAGCGGGCACAAAGACTTTTCACGGACACTAGCTTACTCGAGCAAGTTTGGGCATCGATGCCATGTGGCATCCTGCCATTGAGTCAGGGCTCAAACTCACTGCATGTTCAAGGAAGTGCCATGGCAATTATACTAGTCATACAGATCAATAATTGTGACATTAAACATCCATACTTTTAGCATAACTTATGTTACAGAGTGTAGATATATATGTGAAGCAACTTAGTGAATCAATTGTCAAATTATCACAATTTTGGTTTTCTTTAGATAATGCCTTGTTTCCACCAACAATATCAGTTAGGTTTTGAGTGAGGCTAATGTGAGATTTTCTTGTTTAACTATGCAGAAGTAGAGGTTGCTATGCTCTGTGTTGTTAACCTTCATCCTGACCAAATTTGCCCTCTAACCTCTAGAAGTGATAGAAACTAAATACATTTGGTCTTTAAACAAATGCATGAAAGCTAGTGTTGGTGCAACGTTTTGCATGTGATTGACACTTACACTTGGGCATAAATTAGGTTATGAGCAAGTTGAAGTGATGAAATGTAAATTATTATGCTCTTTTATGACAAACAAGGACTTAATTTTATTAGAGATGTTGTTTTCATCACGAGTAAGTCTTCCTTCGCCTTCGAAAAAGTGATGTTAACTTAATATGTTAGTCTTGTATTGAATGTCTGAAAGCTAATCTCTATGTATGTTTGTGCACGTGACCTACCTATACACTTGGACACTCCCAAAGTGTAGGGATGCCTTCACATATTGTCAAACTATGCATGATGGAGTTGATGGTTTGAAACTATGTGCTTGGGTAAAGGTTCAAGATTGCATGTCTCTTTTGCTGTGTTGGGTAGTATCTGAAAGATAACATTAATGTATATTTCTTTTTTGTTGTTTGGTTTTTTATTTAACTTTGGAAATTTTCATTAAATTTGCTAAAGGCATGCGCGGCATTGTGGAGGATCTCAAGCTATCAAATAAGTCATTTTATTGGATGGCCCTTTTGAAGTGCTCTTTTCTTAGTAGATTAATTTTGTTAGTGAGTTATTGAGCAAATATTCGACATGAACTAGCTGACATAACTCTAGTTGTAGTAGATTTCCAACTGCATGAACATGCTTCTAATGCTTAGGTTAGTGTATTGTCAATGCATGGAAAATAATATCTATTTTAAAGCATATTGTGCTAGCAAATTTATCATTGTTGAGATGCGCAGTTGTACCAAATTTAAAAAAATAAGCATTGAGGTAACTTTGGCTTTGCAAGGGTACATGTTGCTTCCAATCTTTTTATTGCTAATCTAAAGTGTGGTTATGGAAACAGGCGATATTTCTCCATCGCTTTTCTGGGGAAATTGATATTGGTACCTGCGTTTTTATTTCATCGACTTATTTGACAGTTGCAATTCACATATTCTATGCACAAGAAATATCTCGATTTCTCGACGATCCTTCTACAAATTTGTTCTGGCTTGGATTGCCACTATTCTGGCTTGGCATTTGTGGTAATTTTTACCATCACTATCTTCTTGCAAACTTGCGGAAGAATGGCCAAAATGTTCACATGTTACCTCATGGTGGCCTATTTGAATATGTAGCTTGCCCGCACTATCTTTTTGAGATTATTGGCTTTTGGGGAATAGCTTTACTCAGCCAAACAACGACTGGGCTTGCTGTTGCTGTGTTTGTCAGTCTTTACTTAACATCTCGAAGTTTGTCAACTAGAGAGTGGTATTTGAAGAAAATCGACGGGTTTCCAAGGGATAGAAAAGCATTAATTCCATTCTTGTTGTAAGATTTATTTATTTTTAATCATTGATGCCAAGCTGAACTCTATATGTATTACAAAAATTTCACTTTAGGCATTACAACATTCCTTTGTTGATGATACCTCTGGAAGAAAAAATATAAAAGAGAAATTATATGTTTGTCAAAGGTGTATGTAAAAAGGTTTGTGCATCTCTAATACAAAATTCATTCATACTTTGGGTATTCTATTTACTTTATTCAAAATCTTATATAAGTCGATGTTCAACGTAACACTGATAGCTACTAGTAAAAGATGACAGATATGAAATTTTTTTATCACAACAATTAAACAAAACTTGATGTCCTGTCTACTTCGATGTGTGTGTGCTTGTGCGCGCGCGTGTTTGGGTTTTTGTCTTTTCCAAAGTTGCTCATGATGTTTTTAAAATTTGCACAAAACTATGACCCTTATGATATCTAACTTTAAGCACTAAAGTTCAACACACTTTATTCGAAGGACCTTATAATATTTATTATATAGTTTTTTGACATGTTACTATCCCTCATAATAAGACTTTGTTTTTTTAACTATTGCAATCGAGAGAATATAAGTAAATTCGATTGCTAGCCAATGGAAACACGAAAGCTCAAGGAAGAGACATGAGCGAGATCCAAATAGCAAAGTAGAAATGAGTAAAAATTTGATAACTTGCATATAATACTTTGTTAACTCTAATTTACAATTTTGATTGGTCTAATAACTATTGCTCTCTTTAGCAAGTGCACTTAAAACCTTGAGGGACCTATTTGTTAGGCCTCTTTTCCATTGAGGGATTGATCTCGATGAAAAGAGGTCTAAAGGTAATTGACACCGTTTTTTTTGTTGATAGTCTTGTTGTCTGATGATACTGGGACACAATTGTGTGAGTGCTTTATCCAACTAAGTCATGCTCTAAGCTCTTTGATCTATATGAGTCTTTGAAGATCAAGGAGCACTCCCAAGGATAAACTCCTTATTAAGTGGAGGGTGTAGCTCCAAGATCTATTGTTTCGACGTCCTTAGATTAGTGAGATCTAACTAGTGGCACAACTACAAATATGGGCATTTTGCCATGCACATAAGACGTTCATCGAGTCTCGTGTGGCAAACTTTGTGGCAATGGGTGTGTGGCTTTACTGCGTGCGGTAGTGCTACGTGGCCAAAATTTTCGACAATGATGAGTTCTTTGACTAGGTTGGCTTTTTTTTTTTTTTTGGGGGGGGGGGGGAGGTGGGGAGAGGGTTTGAAATAAAAAATGTAAATTTGAAAGGAAAAATTGCCATGGGTGGTTGCACCAACACATCTTTGGGTCCATTAGTGCTAGTTTCATTATGTGAGAGAGAGAGAGAGAGAGAGAGAGAGAGAGAGAGAGAGAGAGAGAGAGAGAGAGAGAGAGAGAGAGAGAGAGAGAGAGAGAGAGAGAGAGAGAGAGATTAGGTGATAAATAATCTAATCAGATTAGATTCTTGAGTGAATTTCATTGATAGATTTGATGATTATTGGTTGGATGTTGAATGATTCATTTTTGGTTGATTGATTGCTGCTATTGTTGAGGAATCTACGATCCATTCTGAAAGATTTGGAATATCCCAACCCATCTTGATCATTGAACCTTCTCTTCCATTTTTGCTTGGCCCCCCATCATGATAGGAGAGTACTTAGACCATTGCAATTCAATACCAAATAATTTTTTCTATTGTGGGCATTCCACTTGAGCAAAATTACATGGTACACCATATGCAGACATTATGTTATCCATGCTTAAAATTATTTCCATACATTTGCAACCTTGTCCGTTGTCATTAACATAAATAAATACATCTCCCTTATCTTCATTTGGTCCAATAGATTCCATATACCAAGGAGTAGCTTCAGAAATTTCCATCCTTACATCTACCTCCACGTTGCTATTATGGGGAGAATGTCATCACAAGAGATCACTTCCATAGAACTTGTGTTATTTACTTCTGCAACACCCATATCTATTTTTCTTGTTTGCAACCAATATTAGCAGTGATGAATAAGTAAATAAACATGTACCATGATAATAAAAAATGTACCGCTTAGTGAGAGCTCATAGCACTAATCATGTTTGCTTTATTCACTTGACTGAAGGTGTTCGTGAAGGTAGAGGGAAGCAAGAATAATGCCTGCCCACATGTGATGCATGTGTTTAGGGAGGGCTATTGTGTATAACATTGTCTACTCCATTCATGTTTGATGGATGATGTCTGTCAGGATGGAGGGAAGTAAGAAGAAGAGCTGCCCACATGCGATGTATGTGTGTGTACAACCTTGTCTATTTCATTCATGCTTGACGGACGATGTCCGTCAAAGTAGAGAGAAGCATGGTGATGGACTACTTGCATGCGTTGGTGAAGCATGGCAAGGGCTAGTGCAACAACCTTGTCTACTTCATGCATGCTTGACGGACGATGTCCATCAAGTTGGAGGGAAGCACGGAGAAGGAGTGTTGACATGGGATATATGTACTTAATGGTGAGGGCTAGTGCAACTGCCTTGTCTACTTCATGCATGCTTGACGGACGATGTCTGTCAAATAGGAGAGAAACATGGAGAAAAAGGAGTGCTCACATGAGATGTATGTGCTTAATGAGAGGTGAAGCATGATGTAATTGCCTTGTCTACTTCATGCTTGATGGGACAAGTAGGAATGAAGCATGGAGAAGGAGTGCTAACATGGGATATATGTGCTTAATGAGAGGTGAAACATGGCGAGGGCTAGTGCAACAGCCTTGTCTACTTCATGCATGCTTGATGAATGACGTCCGTCATGGTAGAGAGAAGCATGCGTTGGTGAAGCTTGGCAAGGGCTAGTGCAACAACCTTGTCTACTTCATGCATGGTTGTGATGGACGATGTTCATCAAGTAGGAGGGAAGCATGGAGAAGGAGGGTTGATGTAGGTGCTTAATGAGAGTTGAAGCATGGTGAGGGCTACCGCAACAACCTTGTCCACTTTATGCATGTTTGATGGACAACGTCCGTCAAGTAGGGGATGTATGTGTTAATACGAGGTGAAGCATGGTGCAACAGCTTTGTTTGTTTCATGCATGTTTGACGAACGACATCTGTCAAGTAGGAGAGAAGCATGGAGAAGCAGTGCTGACATGGGATATATGGCGAGGGCTAGTGCAATTGCCTTGTCTACTTCATGCATATTTGACGAATGAAGCATGAAGAAGCAGTGCTGACATGAAATATATGTGCTTAATTAGAGAGCATGAGAAGGGCTAGTGCAACTGCCTTGTCTACTTCATGCATGCTTGATGGATGACGTCCGTTCATGTTTTCCATTTAGCAATGGAACCATCAGGGTTGATCTTCTTCTTGAAGATCCACTTGATGTCGATAACTCTCTTGTGAGTGGGGAAGTCGACCAGTGTCCAGGTCTGGTTCGTCAAAAGTGAGTTGTACTCGCTTTCCATAGCTTCTTGCCATTTCACAACATCCTTGGAGTTAATTGCTTCGACCAGGCTCTCTGGTTCTTTTGATGAAGTCCAGAATAATTGAGGTGTGTACCTCTCAGGACGTTTGGTTGACCAGGATGTGATGATGCTTCTTCTTGAATTTCTCTAGATTTGCTCGAGCTAGCTTGGTCTGGTTTGATGACAGGCACTGTTGGCTGCTCGGCTTCTGTAGTTGTAGCTCCAGGTTCATAGAAGGAACATCATCGTTGGAAGAATCCATGCTATGTAAAATAGGATGAAATGACATAGTGTTATGGCCATATTCGGTTAAGGAACTGGAATAGTCCATGGATTTAGGATCAAAGAAAGTCAGATTTCATGTGCTATGCATGGATGTGGTTGATAACAGCCAGATTGGTGGTCGCAGGTGTTTCTCACTTTGCTGGAATGCCTGTCCGATGGTATGTGGGTGAGGAAAGAGCTTGATGGCAATTGATTTTGTGCCTCTTGTCTCTGCTTTGGTGTTCTGTGGCGTGATGGAGGAGGGTAACTGGCGCGCGATTTAGCAAGTACTCTCCTTGTCTCTACATGTACATGTTGCCCTCTCTCTCTCTCTCTCTCTCTCTCTCTGTCGCTCTCTCTCTGTCGCTCTCTCTCTCTCTCTCTCTCTCTCTCTCTCTCTCTCTCTCTCTCTCTCTCTCTCTCTCTCTCTCTCTCTCTCTCTCTCTCTCTCTCTCTCTCTCTCTCTCTCTCTCTCTCTCTCTCTCTCGTGATGCCCAAACTGCCTATGGAGATGTGAAAGGGGGCGCCGACCCTGATTCCTCACTCGTTTGGAGTGAACGCGACCTTGCTCTTCCAAATGCCTGTTCTCTCTCGATCTCGATGGGAGGCCACTCGTATAGCATGCATGGTGGCGGCTATTAGGGTTTTTGGAAAAGTGGGGGTGGGGGCAAGGAGAGGAGAGGAGGGTAATGACATGCATGGCATTGTGAGTTTTGTTGCATAAATTGCATAGCGAATGTTTGAAAGTGCATGGCTATCAGTTGTGGTAAAGAGGTAACATACCAATAGCCCAGGATTGCAAGGATTTTTGCACAATGGTTTTTGAATATTAGGAATCTTGAGTCAAGTTGCAGTCAGTTCGTAAGGTAATTGTCGGTAATTACCTAAATTGACCTTGACAAAGATTTACTGATTTCTCTAAGGCTTAACCGGTGGGAATACTTGAGAATGAAGTTCTTTAGAACTTGGTCGGAAAAATGGATTGAACGGGTAATTTTGGTTTTCCTAACAGTGAATCGGTGAACTGGGGTTTGCGGATTTAGGATTGATGACAAATCATTAAATTTTTCCCAAAATTTTTCCAGGTACCAAATGTTGATATTTTAACTCTGGAGTATTGATACTCCCATTAAATGGAGTTAAATCATGTTTTTTCGGTTTCTCCTATTCAAGTCGGTGGAACATCGATCAGTGGGTTTTGTGTTCTTGATAATTTTAATCTTTAAGATTGAAGGGACCAAAAGCTTTTGAGGCACTTGTTAGAGTAATTATTGGAATAAAATGGATAATATTTGGAGGCAATTCTTTATTCCACAATTTTGGTGTGAATATAGGAAAAGAAGTACCCGAATCCAAATCTTATTTCCCATTAATTACAGATGTCTTTAACAAAGTAATTCTTAAGCCAGTAAGTGAAAATGGAGAACAGTCCAATTTTATGGAAAAAATTGTAATAATAGGAAATTGATTTCATTTCCAGAAAAATCCTATGGTGAATTATATTCAAAAGATCAGACTAGTACTGTTTCACATACTAGTAGACGACTTTTGATATATCGGTTATTTAGCCCAAGTATAGGATAGAAATGAAATTGTTTCAGATTTTTTTTTTCTACAGTATTTAATTTTAAACATTTGCTTATGTCATTAAGTCTTCTTGTTACCTTAACTGAAAGATTTTCAGGAAACTAAAAATTTCCAAGGAGGGAAGAAGAGTGGCAGGAAATGTATTTTGCAATTAGGATTTTAGTAGCAAGTGTGATCAGAAAAATGTATTTCACAATTAGGATTTTAGTAATCTCAATAAATAATTGCTTAATACCAGTTATTAATTTTTTGGAGAGAATTCATTTAGTTAAATTCATAGTTATATCTTTGTAACCATTGAGTTATCCGCAGTTTTGGATGTCAATTGTGATATTAGATGTAGAATATGATATATGGTTACTAGAGTTATTTGGTGCACTTAACCTAGTCGGTGAACATGAACATATGATCAAGTATTGTTTTGACAAATACTTGCAGAGTTAACAGATCTTTCTATGGAAGATTTATGAGTTAATTATAAATGATTTGGATAAGGATCTAAATGTGGTGTCATACTAGTATAATTGAGATCTGCACCTGGACATTTAAGATTTCTGAATCATTGGCAATTAACTTGAGTAGTTGATTACTCCAGGATGAAGTTAATTGGTAAAACAATCAGTGTGATGTGGATTCACCAAGAACTGATGGCTTTGATTTATATTGCTTGTAAGACGCATGATTAGTGAATCATTTGGGTTCATCACTTAAAATTGTGTGCATTGGATATACAGTACTCTTGGGATAGAGTATTCCTTAGTTAAGGAAGGGACTAAACACATTAGTGATTGTATTTCAGAGAGCTCAATTGGACAACAAATCATAATGGATTCAAAAATAATAATTGAATTGATATTTAGCAGGACTTATGCGCCCTGTTTCCACTTCTGTGCACCGTTACCTCTCTCTCTCTCTCACTTTCTCTCTCTCTCTCTCTCTCTCTCTCTCTCTCTCTCTCTCTCTCTCTCTCTCTCTCTCTCTCTCTCTCTCTCTCTCTCTCTCTCTCTCTCTCTCTCTCGTTGTTTTATTTGTAGACACTCGCACAAGACCGATACATCCGTACATTTCGCACCTCTGCAGGACTTGTAACTCTCTTCTCATCACTGTTAGGATAACTGCGCACTGATCTGATACTACCATGATGTCTAGGATCAAACAAAATCAGAGATATTTCTTCTCTCCTGGGACTGTACCCACTAGTACTCCTGCTGTTAATCCTCCATGGCAGACCAGGCGTAACAGGAGAAGATGGCTCTCTGAGATTAAGAAATATCAAAGATCCACCTTGCTCCTGATACCAAGAGCACCATTCTACAGAACTATCCATAAGATTACCCGGGATAGTCTGCAGAGTCTTGTCAGGTTCACACCTGTAGCATTGCAGTGCCTGTAGGAGTCCGCGGAGGACTATTTGGCTTTTTTTTTTTAAGATTCTCTTTTGCTTTCCATCCATGCTAAGTGGATCACCATAATGCCCAAAGATTTTCAAATTCTGTATAGAATGAGAGAGAGGTATTGTAGACTTCACAAGGGTGAACCCTCTACTCCCCGAGACGAACCCCTTCATAGGACTAACCTTCCCACTAAGAGGCCTAACAACCTACCCCTAGAAGAAGCAAGCAATCCTCTGCTCAGGCTCCCAAAAAGGTCTGACACATGGACCTCCAACCTTCCTCATCTAGAGGCGATAAAATTGTAAATATTGTAGCTCTAGATACTGTGGTCGATTCAGCCACACAAATTTTGGACATTTCCTCCATTGTGAATACTCTCCCCCCTCCTCTCGTTAATGTCAAACCTATAGTATATTTAGATTCTGATGATTATTTAAAATTTGAGAAAGATATTTCAGATGCTATAGATAATATTGACATGCCATTTCTCTTCCAAATAGAAGAAATTGGTTTTATTCTTAACTTTAGAATCCCAGATTGTATTCAGATGAATGATAGAAGGGCCTCTATCAATGATCCAATGATTGAGACGGGTCTCCCCTTACTGCAATATGATATTGCAAGAGATTCCATGAAAGAATTGTCGCTTCTCAGCAATTTGATATCCAGTGATTGAGGTGGGTCTCCCCTTACTGCAATATGATATTGCAAGGGATTCCATGAAAGAATTGTCGCTTCTCAGCAATTTTTTTTTGTAGAGCATCAAGGACAACGACACTTTGTCGCACTCTATCCTTGGTGCTTGCTCACCAGCTGTGAAGTTTTTGTTGATGCCTTATCATAACAAGTATGTCTATTTCTTACTTGTCTACTTATTTACTTGTAGTCACTATATTATCTATCTAATGAAATTCTTCATTGTTTTTTGCAGTGATCACTGGAGCTTAACTATAGTTTCTGTAAAAATTACAACAAATAATGTCGTAAATTTTTTTTTGTGTGAAGATGAATTCCGCAAGCAACACACATAAGGATATTGACTTGTTGCTGCCGAGTTAGAAGTTCTAGAAAGGCTAGAAACAGATTAGTCCCATAAGTTAGTAGACACTTATGGAAGACCCTCCTTGCCATAAAAGGAGAGGTATTTGCATTGTAAACAACACTTTGTGATTAAGGCAAAATTACTATTGTGATTATCTTGCAATTCATTGTGTTCTCATTGGAAGGTGCATAGCTTGAGGGAAGGTGCTCGGGCCTCCTCTTGCCTCCTTTCATTGGCCTTTAATTGTGGCATGATTTTATTGTTTATTGCTTAGTTTAGCCGCAATTCTTATTATCTCCCTTTGGGTGTTAAGTAGAATTTATCAATCTTGCTAGTTGGGTCTGTCTGCAAGGATTTTTATTTTTGTTACTAGTTAGCTTTATTTCCGTTTCGGGCACTAGTTGGGTAAGCCTTAGTGTTCTCATTCTTGTTGATTCTTTCCGTATTTCCGTTGAAGCTTATTGTAGAAACTTAAAAAGTGGACGAATCTCTACATCTCTATACTACACCCGTAAGCAGATCTAGCCACCGCACACACTAGAAATACTTCCAACATTGGCGCCGTTGCCGCTTTTTAAGTATTTTTTACCTAGCTTCTTCTCCTTTTTGTTCTCTTGCTTCCGTGTTGTATGTTTGTTTGTTTGACTGTCTCTATCTACCAACAAACAGCATGAGTCGTCTCTCCAGGTCCTACACGAGTTGCAGAGCAACTTATCAAGCCGGGGGGAAGCAACAAAAGAGTCAAGTTGGGCATTTTCTTGAAAAGAAGTGACCCAATTGACCTTTTTTTCAAACCAACCAGGTATATCAGAATTTGCCAGCCTGTCTGCAGCCCTAACAAACCCTGATCTTTCATTTTATCATCTCCATAGATTCTGACCACGGTCAGATTATGAGAAAACAGCCTAATATACTGTCAAAATCCCTTATATCTCACCCAAACATCCGCCGTGAACTCAAACCAGTTGACCTTTATGATCAACTTAAAGATGTGATGACCAATGCTATCCTTGAGGAAGACGAAGGTTCCGATGATGACTTTGACCATCGTGAAAAGAAATCTAAGAATCCAGACCGTCCTAATCACCTGAAGTCTGACAATATTGCTCAATCTTCTGAACTTCTACATCAAATGAAAATATGGCAAAAAACTCAACAATCTCATATGGATAAACTCACTGCCGATTTCCAAACCGCCATGAAACATATTGCTGAGAAATCCTTTCCAGCAAGGGAAAATGTCTGGTGTCCAATCTGCTCATAGCATCACATTTCTAATGAATGCCCTCAACTACAAAACCATTTCCCAGTAGCCACTAGACCCACCATCTATCGCGCTTACCAGCCTTACCCTCCACAACAGCCTGTGCCATGACCAGGGGTCTACCAACCATGACCAACTGCACCAAATCAATTCCCATCCCCACGTCAACAGTTTGTCGTTAACCAACCTGCCCCACAAAACATTGTCCATTATCTTGATCCGAATACCATCGATCTGGCCACTTACTATGTGGAAGATCGGCACAACAATCTACCACTCCCAACAGCAACAATCTCGCCTCCAAGAAGCACAAAAGATCCAGGACGAAAAGGCGTCGATCGGTGTGGGACCACCAATCCAATAAGGAGGGGGATAATGTTAGCAACTGTGCTAACACAGAGAAAATAAAAAGAAAGAAATAAAACTCTGTGGCATGTGTTTTGTAAGTCCACGTGTGAGTATCTGTCAATAAACTTCAACCATTCCATGTGTTTTGTAAGTCCATGAGTAGAAGCTTAAATAATAATAAAATAGCTTAAACTTAGATTTAGAACTTAGACTTAGGAAACTTAAGATTAGAAATATTTTATCTTAAGTTTTCCTAAGTTAAGAAACTTTGAAGTTCTAAATCCTAAATTAGAAGTTCTAGAAAGGCTAGAAACAGATTAGTCCCATAAGTTAGTAGACACTTATGGAAGAACCTCCTTGCCATAAAAGGAGAGGTATTTGCATTGTAAACAACACTTTGTGATTAAGGCAAAATTACTATTGTGATTATCTTGCACTTCATTGTGTTCCCATTGGAAGGTGCATAGCTTGAGGGAAGGTGCTCGGGCCTCCTCTTGCCTCCTTTCATTAGCCTTTAATTGTGGCATGGTTTTATTGTTTATTGCTTAGTTTAGCCGCAATTCTTATTATCTCCCTTTGGGTGTTAAGTAGGATTTATCAATCTTGCTAGTTGGGTCTGCCATAGCAAGGATTTTTATTGTTGTTACTAGTTAGCTTTATTTCCGTTTTGGGCACTAGTTGGGTAAGCCTTAGAGCTCTCATTCCTGTTGATTCTTTCCGTATTTCCATTGAAGCTTGTCGTAGAAACTTAAAAAGTGGACGAATCTCTACATCCCTATACTACCATAAGTATATCTAGCCACCGCACACACTAGAAATACTTCCAACATTGTTCCATCACAAGAATACTAGGTTTTAAATAAAAATCAAGTTGGAACACTCTCTCTGTGAACAATTTTACTATATTCTTGTATTTTTAGACTTCAAACAAATATCATAATATTGGTAAAGAATTTTTTATGTTTAAAAATAAAGAGAAATTTTTTTTCCAAGCCTAATCGATGAAACTATTTGATGCATTTCAAAAATATTAAGTTTCAAATGAAAAAAGTTACTTCTAGCCATCTCGAGCAGTGCTCGAATTGGAACAAATTTTTATGTCCTCTTTGTGTTGACGCTTCTACTATAGTCTTGTCTTTTTAGACTATGAACAAATATTAAAATGTTGTTAAAGGATTATAATGTAAATTCATTCCAGATAATATACAAAAACATCAAGATGTAAATGATGTAGCTAACTCGGACAGTGCTCAAATACTATTACTAAAATACTATGCTGCAAATGAAAAAAGTTAGATCCAGCCAACTCGAGCAGTGCTCGAGTTGGAACAATTTTTTGTGCCCTCTCTATATGAATGCTTGTATTGCAGTCTTGTCATTTTAGACTTTGAAATTATTATAATGTTGGTAGTTGTTCAAATTGCAAACCAAATAACATGAGCGCTAAATCGAGCTACAAGAATTTTGTAATAGAACAAATTCATGAGTTAGTACCTTGATTTGTAATTTTGGCTCTAATTTGAGTCAGAGCATAGAAATCTTGGCTGAGTGTGACAAGAAAAAAAAAAACCCCATCTTCGACCTCCAACTCAAGCAATGCTCAAGTTAGCCACATAAATAATACAAGTGTCATGGTTGCTTGAATAAAAAGAAAAAATCAATTAAATTTTGATTATTGCTAGATGTAATTATGTTCTACATTGCTCGAGTTAGACACCAAATTATGTTCTTGATGTTCAATGTAGCAAGAAAGAATAATGCTCGAGTTAGCCACCAAATCGTGTCCTGACACCAAATTTGTCCCAACATCAAATTATATCTTGACTAATACAACTTTTTCCCGACACCAAATTTGTCTTGACATCAAATTATGTTCCAACTTTGACATCTAACTCAAGCAATGCTCGAGTTAGAAACCAAAAGAAGGTAAGTTTCATTGTTGCTCACCTACAATATTAGCAATCAACTTCTACCTCTAACTCGAGCACTGTTCGAGTTAGATACCAAATAATGTTCTTGATGGTCAATGTGGCAAGAAAGAATAATGTTCGAGTTAGCCACCAAATCATGTCTTGACACCAAATTTGTCCTAACACCAAATTATGTCCTGACTAATGCAATTTCATCTTGACCAAATTATGTCATGACACCAAATTTGTCCTAACACCAAATGAAAAATATTAGATCCAGCAAATTTGAGTAGTGCTCGAGTTGGAACAATTTTTATGCCCTCTCAATATGAACGCTTGTACTATAGTCTTGTCTTTTTAGACTTTGAAACTTAGACATCTAACTCGAGCAATGCTCTAGTTAGCCACCAAAATAAAATAAGTCTCATGGTTGTTTGACTATAATATAGGCAATCAACTTCTACCTCTAACTCGAGTATTGTTCGAGTTGGCCATGAAAGTAAAGCAATCAGCTTCTACCTAAGAAGACCCAGGCGGTATTTATACCTTATTTATGCCCAACACTCTCAATCTCCTGGAGGGACAAATTAGGTTTCGGAAGTATTTTTTTAAACTCACCACTATGGTAAAAGTACATATTTGCACTTTTATCAAATTGATTGTCTAATTCGAGCACTGATGAATGCATGCATTTTTTATAAATAATTTCTATGATAATGGCACATCTAGAAATTTTTTGCCTTCTCTATTAGACACTATATTAAAACAGTTGTTATATTAATATGACCATAATCAGTTTATTATTTTCAATAAGTTATTTTGAATTGTTTTGCTGGACCTAATTTGTGTGTAATTTCGATGTGCTTTACTTAATTCGTGTATAATTTCGACATGCTTTACCCAATTTAAACACTGCTCGAGTCCAAACCTTTTTTTTTTTTTTTGCCTTTTTTAAAAATATTTCTTGGAGACCGTTTGCATTAAAAACTAGTAATGGACAAGCCAACACAACTTTGGATAAAATTGTTTACTTTTTGAATAGCTTTTCTGACGTCTCTATTTGAACATATTATAGCCACATTTAGTTTGTTATGTTCATCTTTTGAGACATTGATTTTTTGGAGAGAGATGTTTTTCCATTTCACAAATACTAGATTTCGAAATGTAAATATGTTGAAGCTTTATTTATTTCGTATTTTGAGAGGCTTTTAACAAAGCTCTAACACTCTTATTTTCACAGTGATGGATCCTTTGCAGGGATACGTTGTTCCCCTTATGAGTGAGCTAGAGAATTTAGTAAAATTGACAATAAATAAGTGGTATTTTGAGGTGTTTGACAATGGTTCCAAATTAGACATTTTTTTTTTACATTTAGAATTAATATAGAAAACACAATGAATTGTGGATGTGTGGTGGATATTCAAGAAGATTTTGATGATTGTGGTTTTGCATTCTTGAAAATATTTACTGAGAAGAATGAAAAAACATTCTGAGATCTATGCTAATATCATGGATTACGAGGTGGCACTGATGACACAAGAATGCTAACTTTTGCTATGGATTGAATTGGTTGGTGTATGACAATGAAACATATAGTATATCACACAAGGAGATTTTTGAAGGATTTTCAAGGGCCAAATATAAAATTCAAAATAATCCTAGCCTTGTTGAGTCGAAAAGAAACGTTTCCAAAAAAAAAAAAACATCCAAACAACGATATAAAGAGTTAGAAGGCACAAGTGTTGCAGAAAGACAGAATCTCCGGGAATCCCCTACAAATATGACATTAGCGGTTACAATAGTGGACCCAATTCCACTTCGAGATTTTCAGCCACCTTCGCAAAAAAGCGCAAGAGCAGAAAAAATAGTGTCGACGAAAAAACAAACGTTTTGATTGAAGTTGTCTCAAAAAAATCAGAGACATCAAAATTACGCGATGAAGATGCACTTGCAAAACCGAATTTGAGATTGGATGTATACAAACTGAAGTTCAGATTAATGTAACCAAATGCGAACTTCCCCTAGTGCAATATAACTGCAAGCCGTTCAATAGAAATTATTGTGATGTGCTGTAGAGGTTGTTGTTTAACACTGTTGGGTGAGTTTGTCCCTAGCAGATGTGATCCCATTTTACTCAAAAACTGGGGAGTTTGTAGAAGTATTGGAGAGGAAAATTTTAAAGGACAAGACAACAGAGATAAAATTTTATGTTGTGGATGGACAACATACCTTACAATCGGCAAAAAACTTGTTGAGAGTTTTGGATGCACAAAAGTTGCCAGATTGTGGAAGTTTGTGACAACAGTACCATCATAGATGAAGTGCGCGCATTTTGAGTCATAGGTGACTCCCATGGAATGCATACAGATCTATAGGGCCTTGAATGAGCTAAATGATGAGTACAAGTTGAAAAGTTTTTTTTCCAGAATTACTTCATCAAGCTCGAATGCAGTGAAAATTTTGGACACTGGTTGGAGGTGGGCGAACATGCGACAAGTGTAAGATACATGTTTATATATAGAGGCTAAGTTCAAGCCTGTTGTGTGTGTTACTTTTACTATTGTTTATTTTTGTGAACAACTGTGATTGATCTAATTGCAAATAATTAATTGTATTTTAGGCTTACAAATCAATGTTGAAAGACGTGATGTGACGAAGAGCCAAAGGATTCTTATTGTGTTTTGTTTTTTTCTGATAATGTCTATAAAAGTAGATGAAATTGATGAGAAAGTGGGTAGACGGTTCTTTCTGAATTCAAAGGGTGGGTGAAATAAAACCTAGCACAAAGAACGATTTGAAATCAATAATTTCATATCTTGTGCGGCCTTTACAAGGGTTATTAGAGACTGATATTGAAATTCTTTTGGATAAATTGCTGAATGGATCCATTATGTTCGACAAAAAAGACTCTTTTGAGTTTCTTGACAATGTTCGTCTTTGAAAAAATATTGTGACCTAACGAAAAATAGACGAGACATGGAAAAGGCAATAATAGATTATATGAAAGATGAATATGAAGTTAGTTTGTTGCAACCAGATGCATTTAAGAGATTTCAAATCTCCAATAATTTATTGATGATATGTGTAGCTGATGTCCATCTTGGTGTGAGGTAGCCTCCAAAATAATTGTTAAAAAAAGTGATCTATTAATCATATTCAAAATCAAAATATGATCTCATCGAGCATAAGGTAGCCAGTAATAATTTAAAGCCATGGGTGATATCGTAGATGGGCAATAAGTTTCAATGCTTGGAGATGGACATATTGGAGATATATAAAAAAAAGAAGTTTAACTATGGTTAATGCATCAAATGAGTTGAATGACTATTGGCCACATGAATCATTACCTGTAACTATGTCAAATGACAAATTTGAAACAAAAACTAATATATTTTCACTCAATTGTGCTTACTAAAATTTTCAAAATAAACCGATAGATTCTGAATATATTACTGAAGGGTAATTACAAATTATCTTAACCAATAAGAATGTCTCAGTACACATTGATAATCACTTTAAAATATTCTAGACTATGATAACCATTCGTAACATATGACAATACTAGAGAAATTGAAATATTTGATATCTAACCTAGCGCGCTATTAGTTAATCTTAAAAAAATCACGTATAGTAAACATATTTAAAATTACAGGTCAATTGTTTGCCACGCATAGCAAATCCAAAAACGAAAAAATTAATTTTGCCATGCATGGCAAATCTCCAGAGAATTCTCTGTAATTTTGCCACGCTTGGCAAATCTCCAGATTACATGTCACATTTCACCACTTCTCGTGGCTCTGCCACGTCTGGTTGTGCCACGCCAATCTATAAAACCCAATATATAAAAAAAAATTGGATTTTCCAATTTATAAAACCCAATATATAAAAAAAATTGGATTTTGATTTTTTTTTGTGGCACATCCACGTGTGGCTGTGCTATGCCAAAAATTAAAAATTGTTTTCCCTCCTCCCGCACCCAAAGTCAACTCATTTTTTACCTGCAACATGAAAGATTTTTGCGTGGATGTGCCACCATGCGTAGATGAGCCACACTAAAAAAAATGGCAAAATTTCGACTAAGTCCCGTGTTCGTGTGGCAAAACGCCTTAGTATGTAGTTGTGAGAGACATCCCATGTAAGAAATCTCATGTATTGCCAATAGAGTGTCAATATTGCAAATAAAGTAAAAAAACAAGGTGATTGAGAGCCAATTTGCCTTGCATATTGGAAGCTGGGGCCAAAAATAAATTGCAATTACCAAGGACATGAAACAAAATCCCATTTTTCAGCTCAAATTAACCTAAAAGAGACTTCATTTTCAATAGTCCTAAGCATACATAGAAAGAAAGCAAGCTAATCCGGAATTTTTAAAAGAAAATACATGCATTCCAACATTGCATCTCCTTGGAGTTTTCAGTTAAATGGAATGGAATCGAAAGATTTTATTAGATCCATGTGGGTCATATCACGTATTTGAGTACGCGTATTTACAAAGAGAGTTCCCTACTGGGCACTCTATTGTTTCTACGAATCCATTCAGTATCAATCGGTTTTTCAGCTAGCATTTACATCTTGAGCTCTTCAATTTACAGACAATTCTTACAGGTGCCGTTGAAGACGAAAATTGAGCTGATTATCTTTGGAGTATAGTGCTACTCAGACGGTGAAGAGCGCTTTGAAGCTTAAAATTTGAAGTCTCCAGAAAAAATTGCCAAATCTCGAATCCATTTTTCTTCCTGGATTCATCGTGTATGTATTAACTCCTAAGACTGTCTGTATCACTTCTGGAAGCTGTAAAGAAAAGTTCCAGCTATTAATTGGCAATGATATCTCTTATTGACTTGTTGGTGAGTGCTTGTGAAAAAGAGCTGAAGCAATTGAATCTGCTCCAATGGGCAACGATTATCGTCCAGGCAGGAGTAGTTCCCGTTTCGAAGGTTGTCACCAAAGCAATGGTGATACTTAATGTTTAATTGTAGAATGACTGCCGGGGCTCGGTCCTGAAGGTGGAGTTTGAACTGCTGGTAATATCCGGCTTATGCGCACTTTATTGCCAATTTTATCGTCTCCTCTACTTTGGAGGACATCGGCATTATTGACAAACTGTTCTGAATATTTGAAAGCTGCCTCCACTGCTTCGTTTAATTGCATCCTTGCTTGTGCTTGCTCGTAAGTTTTCGTATCATGTTTCACAAAAGATTGCTTCTCACGATAATGTTGGTCGAGTCCCACATCTGGAAGGGTAGGAAATCTAATGCAAAGTGATGGCTGGATGAAAAACACCAGGATAACACAAAACCCAAAAATAATTGATGCATGATCAGCCATCCTGATATACAAAGCCGAATACTTAACACCGTGTGCGTGCTATACAAAGCTCATGGATAGTTAACACCATGTGCGTGCGTGTCTGCGTGCATGTATACCACAACTTACAAGAGAGAGCTTTTTGGAAAGAATAGGATTACAAGTACCGGCGTGAGGGATCTTAAACATTATATACTATATATGAAAGTATATCTGTCAACCGATCACCCATGCTTCTGGTCCAGTGATAGCGTATCTTTTATCCCAGGAAGGTAGATCTTGTGCTCCAGCTAGCTCCAGCCAAAATCGGAAATCCCACTCAATCCAAGCGTGAAACTACAAGTTGCGTATGAAAAGCTTTAAATTCAATCACTGGTAGAAAATAAGTAGTACAAACTGCGATGACAGCTTCCGTAATGCTTCAACTAGAGAGCCGACTCGTCACTCGACTACATCATGCATCACTAGACTCCAAAGAGAAAGAATGTGGTAAAAGTAATGTACGTTCTTCCAATCTACCACATTCTGTCGGCAAGCAAGACGGTAGCAGGATGTCAGTGATAGGTCTCTGACAAGGAAATCAAGGGGTGTAGAAGATTGATTCGTAACGGAAGGACATGAGAAGTCTTCAGGAGTTGAACCACCCAATTGCAATACCCAAGAATTTCCCAGTCAAACTGATCTTCTCAAGTCTGCAAGGCTGGCCAAAATTTGGAAACACACCATTGTGAGGTGAATTTGAGGGACATGTTACCCTTTTTCCCAAATGGATCACAACGATTTACCAGGCTTTTTCAAAAGTAAGAGCTGATGAGATTTTACTTTCACCTTCCTAATTTGAAGGGCACTTTTCATTAATAGCCTTCAAATTCCAAGCTAGACAACCAAATACTCTATAACTCCCCTTCCCGAGTCTCGACTGTTTGCAGCCAAGGGACTCTTGCAACCAATGAGAGACTATTGTATTGCAGCGAATGAGAGACTACTAACTCTTGTAGCCAATGAAAGAGTACTCCTCATCATTGGAGAAATGACAAGCATATAACCCACCACCGTCCAAGGAAGGCCTAGGAAGGTTGGTTGGCACTTGGGAGATGTTGGTAGATGCTCTCAAGCATCCACCACTATTGACTAGTGGCGGTTATCGTTTCACATACACTTGCCTTTACTCGCACGATTTAATTAGAAGCATAGACTAGAAGCATGGAGATTACAACCCATATAGGCTATACATGCTAACTACATGTGTGAACATCGTAAGATCTAATCTACCTCAAAGTGGATACACTATGTCAATGTCCTCATGCCCCCACCTCTGAATGAATAAGCCCTTCCACATGAAGGCAAACCTCATTGAAGAGGGGCCATGGATTCTTCACAAGTACAAGTATGCCCCACAAACATGGGTAGCGGTATTATATCCCTATAGGCCCTACTACACCCTCGAGGAGATCAACCTCCTACAACTACGAATGTGCCTTTTTAGTTTTTCTTTCCATGCCTTATAAAGGTAAAAGTGTTCAGATTGTCAAAAAACTTTGTTAAGAGGTCAAAGTCAAAAGAAGTGCCTAAACTTTTAAAAGTTGCTTCATTGAATGAGAAATGCTTTTGTGATTTGGCTCTTATTGATGATTTTGAAATTACCTAGTGCAACGAAAGAATGGTCTTGTTTCACATTGTGTATTCTAGAAGCTAATTTTGAGAATTGAATAAATCATCCATTAAAAAAAATGCATAGAGTTCCTCATTGAGTGTCATTGGCAACAATGTGAGAGTTGAACAAGTACTTTCTACACATTGATACACTTGGTCATCATACAAAATTTGTTTGATAAGGTTGGGAATGCATATTTTTTCCTTACCTTGGAATTTTTTTTTTGCTTATGATCAACAACTAGGAAGTTATTTGAGTTACATTATGAAGCTAGTAAGTAGCTTGAATATAGTTGGCTACATAGTTCTCAACTTTTGGGTTCACATCCTCTCACCTATGGCAAATTGTTATTAATTTTTCATGAAAGTGTCCCCTATAGAAGAAGCCATAGAACATGCCTTGGAAACAAGAGATTGTAGATTTGTTATAGACTTTGAAATGATGAGGACAGTCAGATGCAAAATTTGTTTGGGACATTGTGATTTTACATTCTCTTCTTTTCACAAAAAAAACCACTATTTCAATAGTCAGGAGTTTCAATGGTGAGTCTACATCTCCCCGCCCCCCCCCCCCCCAAAAAAAAAAAAAAAAAAAAGCTTTTCAAAGTGATTGTTTTACTTGCAATTGGGATATAATTGGTACTTTGCAAATTTGATGTTGAATGAGAGGAGATGTTGGCATGCTTTTAGCAAAAGTCTAATGTCTTATGTGGCTTTGTTGGAATTTTTATGGTGATTGTGCTGCAATGAAAAAAAAAATACATTTTATGACCATCGATTTTATCATGCCAAGGTAACTTCTTCAATCTTTAAAGCCTTTGATAACAAGAATCTTCTCACAAGCTTTGAGTTTATGTTTGTTACCTATATAAGCAATTAATGAGAGAAGTTTGAAATATGTAGTGTATGATCAAGTGATATTCCATTGTTCAGTTCGAACTGCAACGAGAGTTGAAGTAGCTACTTGAGTGGGTCGTTGAGTACGACAACATACCATGGGAGGCAAGCGGGGCGAAACAATCTCGCTGCAGATCCATCATCAACTCTTTGTTGTACTCCCTCAAAATTGCTTAAAAGGGACAAACTTTTGCTTAACACAAACTAACTCATGCTCAATATGGACTAATGTTAGATAGAAAATACAAGCTCTTATAAAGAGCATGGAAGTGAATTTACCATAGTTACCCTGGGCAAATTCAAATTCAATTTATGAGAAGGAATTTTGACTTTGAGGCAATGTTAGAACATGAGGCTTTGTGACATGGAAGCTATGGTTACAGTAGAGTTTTTTCGACAACCAAAATTGCTATGCTCAAGCTCTAAAATTTCTAACAAAAATAGATTATCTTAAAATAGAAGCTATGTTGAGCATGAAGAGAGTAAAAACTTAAAAAAAAAAAATCCAAAAGTTGTTGGGGGAATGGAAATGGATGAAAATTTAAGACCCACTGATTCAATACAATAAAATGTCGAATCAATGGGCTTTGCAAAATGACCCTTTCCCCTCGGTGCATGAACTACGCCTATCAGATTCGAACCAGTATATTGACCAAAAAGGATTTGTTTGATTCTACTTGATTCTAACTTGAAAATCATCAAAATCTCGATATGCATTAGAGAAAATATGGGCCCAAAGAGGGTCCTATAAGAATTACGATGTCGGAGAGAGAGAATTGCTATCATTTTCTAACTTCTTTATGCATCTGCCCGCACTACTTTCCATGAAAATGAATGTACCTTATTTTAGTCACATCAAATGTCATTGGTGCTTAACCACAATTAAAATATAATTTTCAAAATGTCAAAATATTCCCTCCCAATAGCTGGGAACACTCAATTATTTGAATCAGGAGTGACATTTAAGAAATAAAGCTATCGTCATCTCTATCTCTTGGGTCGAATAAGAGTTTAGTGCCATCTCTAGTCTATTATTATCAGTTATTTATTTCCTGAGTACATGTATCAGATGGGTGGGAATGATCAAGGAATGCATGTTGGGTGGGAACAATGATCTATTAGCGGGGTGGGATCTTACAGGGTCGGTAAAGACCTCGGAATGCATGCTGCTGTTTCAAAAAATATAGCATTGTCTATTCCGAGGTGTATTCCTATCCCAATTAAACTTTGAGCTTTTCAGAAACAGGTCTCTACATTTATTGATTAATTTGTTTAGATTGGGGGGCCTTTTAGAGGTTTGGTAGCAGTTTGCCTCTAGTTTTTGTTGTCCCCATTAGTTCTCACGCTCTTGTTTTTTGCAAGTGATCGGTTGGTTTCCTACAATTTCTTAGTTCAACTACTTTTTTGTTTCCCTTGAACCTCCAAGTTCCTACAACTTTCAAAGCTGGTTGGTTTTTCATTGAAATAAAAAAAGTGCACTTGCAAATTGATTATTGAAATTCTCTTAAAAGGTCAATCAAGCACAATTTAAAACTTGGTACAAATTCAAATAGTCTATAACCCTCAATAACAAACTTATATTTGAGGTACTTTAAGCTAAGTTTGCCAAATGAGACTTAAAGAGTAATGCTACTTACTATAACATGCATATCTACTACCTTAAAGTCAGTATAAAACTCTCCCTTGATGCTGTTTGCTCCCCCGAGCTGAAAACGCCCTACGTTTAGATTGGAAAGGTTTGTCTTCTTCATTTGTCTGAGGTGCTGTGGAAAACTATGTACATTAGACTACAACCTTGGGTTGTCAAACATTATATTTAGTCGTTTTGATAGTTAGTCTAGCTACCTACTTATAGGTGGTTATCTGTTAGCATTGCTCCCCATAATATAATGTAGCTTTATAATGTAATGTAATGTAGCTCCATAATGTAGCTCTATAATGTAATGTAGATCTATGAGTGGGGTCGATCTGTTTCAGACAGTATACCACCACCTATTCCAAGGTCTTTGTTCCGAGGATAAACATTAGCAAATTGTGCCTTAACAATGCAAAAAAAATTAATCTCATTATAGGACAATGAAGCCTCACGTAATTTCATTGTACCAAATCTAGAGTTCCTATTTGTGATTGTTGTCCATAGATAATTAGTTTCAAGTTTCGGAACTAGTTACATTCAAGAGCCCCAAATAGTAACCTACCCCAAAGAAATTGCAACCCTTGTCTCATTCTAGCAAGACTTAGGAATGAATTGATGTAATTGAAATGGGACTAGAGTAAATTGAACTAATAGGAACAAGGTTGAATGCAACCCTTGTCTCATTCTAGCAAGACTTAGGAATGAATCGATGTAATTGAAATGAGACTAGAGTAAATTGAATTAATAGGAGCAAGGTTGAATGCTGGTAATTTTAATCCCAATCCTAGGAAGGTGTGTAGCCCTTTGGTACGATCTTCACTCTTTTAGAAACAGATCTCCAATTCTATTGATAGATCAACATTAGCAAAATGTGACTCAACAATGCAACATTTGGATACAATGAGTTATACATTGAAGGGAGATTATCTTGGATTGCATAGGATTGAACAAGACTAGAATAATCTTCATTTAGTCCCTTCAAGACAATTTGAACTAGCTCTATCTGATTGATTGGCTCTGCAATGCATGTTAGCTCTCTATTGTAGTATTTCAAGCCTTTAATGTATCCAAGCATTTTTAGAAGAGACGGATAGTCCCATCTCTCAAGAATTTCATTGGACACATTCACCTCTATGCAATGAAGTGTCATTCTAGATCTATTCTTGAACCTCATATTATCTTGAAGGAGTTGAGGCTCCTCCTCGATCCCCATTACTATATTTATGAGATCTTGAAGTACTAGGATTGATTTCATGCCAAATTTCCAAATGGAATGATTAGATGAAGTTAACCTCTCACTTGCTTCTAAAAGGAAAAATCCAAGTGATGCTATTTTGAAGCAAGGATTGTACACAAAGTACACACTTGTGAGTCATGATAAAAAATGATGCTAGTTCTTGCAACCTAAAATTGTTGTAGGCTCAAGATTAACAAAATCCACAAAGATCTTGACTCCAAAAAATAATTCACTCTCGTCCAATGTCAACAATCTTGAAATTTTTTACCTTGTCTAAATCACAAAAAAATGGACACACCCTTATCCAAGGCACATAAGAAGGTGTTTCCTAACTCCATCACAAAGTCATCTCATCCTCTTGAACTCATACACTCGGATGTGCACATTGCTAGCACCAAATCTAATGGAGGTTCATCCATGTTTTTAACCTTCATTGATGACTACTCAAGATATTGTTGGGTGTTCTTACTTTCCTTCAAGTCTCAAGTATTTGATACTTTTGTAAAGTTCAAGTTGTTTGTGGAAAAGCATCATAATCATAGCATCAAGATTCTTAGAAGTGACAATGGTGGAGAATTCATCTCCAATGAGTTCAAGGCCTTTTGTGAGGAGGAAGGGATCAAGAAAGAGACTTCTTGTCCTTACACTCCTCAACAAAATGGAGTTGCTGAAAGAAGGAATAGAACATTATGTGAATGTTCTAAGGCTTTAAGATTAGATGCTTGTTTGCCCAAATCCTTTTGGGGTGAGTCTCTTGTATGTGCAAACTACTTGATGAATAGAGTGTCTTGCAAAGCAATTGAAGGCAAAACTCCTTATGAGATGTTGTATGGAAAGAAACCCAATCTTAATCACTTGAAAGTTTTTGGGTGTATATGTTATGTGCATGTGCCATTAGAAACAAGAACCAAGGAGGATCCATCTTCCACAAGAGGGATCATGCTTGGATATGCAAGCTCAAGCAAGGGCTACAAAGTCTATCTTCCATCCTTGAACAAATTTGTTGTTTCAAGGGATGTCATCTTTGATGAACATCATATGCATATGCTTGAAGAAGGCTCAAGTGCTCCAACAATCAAGAAGAAGATGGCCGAGGAGCAAGATCTTGGTTTTGAGGAGGAGCTCATGGAGGAGCAAGCACCAAACCCACCTATCACACCAAGGAGATCTTCAAGGGCAAAAGTGGAGCCATCAAGGCTCACATATCAAGGCAAAGGACAGCAAGTTGAGGGTATCTCATCCACTTCTTATGCTTTATCTAGTTTTGAAGAACCGTCTAATGTTGAAGATGCATTGAACTCCAAAGAATGGTATAAAGCTATGTTGGATGAGTATGATGCCTTGATTGAGAATGAAACTTGGTTGCTTGTTGAGAGACCTCAAAGGAATGTAATAGGATGCAAGTGGGTCTTCAAGCTTAAGTTGAATGCAAATGGGAGTGTTAACAAACATAAAGCAAGATTAGTTGCAAAAGGTTATGCTCAAGAGAGAGGGATAGACTATGAGGAAACTTTTGCACCCGTGGCCAAGATGGTCACAATAAGACTAATCATTGCACTTGCATCACATTTTGGATGGATTCTATGTCAAATGGATGTCTCTAATGCTTTCTTGAATGGTTTTTTGGAAGAGGATATCTATATGGAGCAGCCACAAGGGTTCATCAAGCATGGAATGGAGAACAAAGTATGCCATCTCCAAAGAAGCATCTATGGCTTGAAGCAAGCCTCAAGATCTTGGAATTCAAGACTACATTGCTATCTTATTTCACTTTCTTTTGTTCAAAGTGAATATGATCCCACTCTTTACATTAAGTTTGATGATGTTGGTATTGTACGTTTACTCATTTATGTAGATGACATCATCATTAGTGGAAATAGTGTTGATGGTATTGAAAAAATCAAGATAGATCTATTCTTAGAGTTCAAGATGGTAGATCTAGGGTGTCTTCACTTCATCTTAGGCATAGAAGTACTTAGAGGGTCTGATTTTATCTTTATAAGTCAATTAAACTATGCTCAAAGTCTTTTGAAGAAGTTTAAGATGGAAGTATGCAAAAGTGTTGACACACCAATGGAGCAAGATGTAAAAGTGCCAAATGAAGATGATGAAAGATCCTTCATGGACATCACTTTGTTTAGGCAACTTATAGGTTCCTTAATGTGGATCACTATAACTAGACCAGATCTTAGCTTTAGTGTATGTAGGTTGAGCCAATCCATGCAAAAGCCATTGAATATCCATTGGAAAAAGGCTAAGAGGATTCTAAGATACATCTCGGGTACATTGGATTTTGGGATTCTATATAGAGGAGATGTGATTAACCTTCATGCCTTTAGTGATTCAGATTTTGCAGGGGACAAGAGGGATAGGAAATCAACAAGTGCCTATTCAACTTTCATAGGAGAAGGTGTGGTTTCATGGCTTTCAAAAAAGCAAGAAACTATATCTCTATCTTCAACTGAGGTCGAGTACAAAGCTTTGACAACCACTACAAAGGAGGTACTTTGGATCAAGAAATTATTGGTGGAACTAAAGATCATGGATTCAGAGGAGGCACCAATCATCTACAATGACAATATATCAGCCCAACACCTTGCATCTAACCCAATCTTCCATGCAAGATCTAAGCACATTGAGATATGCCATCACTTTGTGAGAGAAATGGTGCAAGCCAAGGAGATTGCTTTGGAGCATGTTCCAAGCAATGAATGTGTAGCTGATCTACTTACTAAACCACTTCAAAGGACACCTTTTATGAAGTTCAGATCATCACTTGGAGTGATTAGTAAAGCAATGATTGAACCAAGCTAGATAGTGAGGAGGAGTGTTAAAAATTCACAATTCTAGCTTGACTAGTTTTGGTCATATGACTTGTAAATAGTTAAATGGTCATGATGTGGCTTGTCACACGTGCCAAATAGCATAGGATTCCATTCATAAGGATGTTCTCAAGTAGACCTAAGTGTTAGAACCTTTGGAATGAGTCCAAATTATGCTTAGATACAAGGGAGAAAAAATAGGAGCTATTTTTGGTAATTTTTGCATTGTTGAGGGATCTCCAAGATTCCAACCCTAACTTGGTAGGGATGAAAGATCCACCAAAATTAGCATTAGGGATAGGTTTAGGGCTACTCATACCTGCCCAAAACCGTGATGGATCATGTATATATAGGTGATGATATCTCACCAAAATCAATCAAGCAATTTCATGTTTTTTCTCTCATAATGGTGCAATTGCTCTCTATGTTCATAATTGTTTGAGTACTTGTGATTACTAATGATTATAGGATTGAATGTAGGTCTGGTGTACAGTACTCAGACTGTGGGAGGCCGTACTTTCACACGTGTGAAGCCTTCTTCAAGGATTTGGGCCATTTAGTGAGGTTCAAGCATAGGTTTTTGATGGATTTTGATGGTTCAACTTGTGCTAATCTTATGAAATCATGATCTATTGTTTTCCTCATCATTTCAAGTGTTTTAGGATCCTTATTTGCTGTAATTTTTACACATCTCATCATGGGGAGTCCCTACTTCGAGAGACATTCACCCAGGAGGTAGCACATAGGGCACACAATACTGTGACTCCTACATCTCTCACACCTGTGATTTCCGACATGCCCTCTTTTACCCCTCACATGTTCCCTACCTCTGGATCCACTGCCCCTGAGTACACCTATCCTTTTGGCTATACTCTGTGGGATCAGCTTCACCATGGGGTCAGGCCACTCCCCTCTAGTCCCCCCTGGGTATTCTCCCCTCGGTACTCTCCTCCTGGCTATTCTTTCTCTCTCTCCCCCCCCCTCCCCCCCCCACCACACTACGTACACCTCACATCCTCAGTATTCTCTCGTCGACGGGGCATCTCCCATTTTTGAGGCCACCCCCTTAGACACTCCTAGGGCCACATCTTCACTAGGTGCCATCTCGTCATTGTATGACATAGATAGGAATGGTCACATCATTGAGAATGCCCGTGGCAAGAGGGTCATCATGGGCATGAGGGAGCTCATGTATATATACTTTCCCCGAGACATATTTCATGACTGCGCGATGTCAGCGATGACCGCAAGAATCGCATCATTGATCAACTACGTAGTGAGTTCCTAGTCCCAAGGAAATGGAGTTTGCACGGAAATGGATGAGGAGCCACATGGGATCCACAATGAGCCACCGCAAATTGGAAATCCGAAATGCAGTGAGAGCCGACAGAGTTAGGCCTTCGTACGCAGAGAAAGTCGACTGTAAGTATGAGAAGAAAGAATATTAAAATAATCCAGATCGCTTCAAGCATCAACAAGAGACAACCAGAGTCTATCGTGAAGTGCGGTCCCCCACACATGATGAGTATATGTATGAGTATACCCATAGTTTTTTAAATTCGCTATTCTCTCCTACTCCTAATACATTTATTAGAAGACTAATTCATGTTTGTTGCATGTGCAGGAACAACAAGTCCCATATGACGAACATGATGAAGATGGATCAAATAGATCTAACTAGTGTTTTAGCTCTATAACTAGCCTTTCCATATTTACAGATACTTGTATACATGTTTTTAGATCTATCATTTTGATTCATACATTTGCCAAGGTCATAGCGATGTAGCTAGTTTATATGTATTCCGAACGCTGACTAGTTATGTAATTGAACTGTATTTGGCTCTAAACCATGTAGGAATGTTTAATTTGTTTGTTTAAAAGTGTAATTATTCACATGTAGTGACTCGCAAGACATGTAATTTTAGTATTTGTGATTATTAGGGTGTACTATAATTTATTTACTTATGGTTTTATGTAAAGAGTGACTTATTTTGTTCGACCCTAAACCCTAAACTCAATTATTTGAATTTATTTCTTGCACTCATTAATTCTATTGGGTTGTATTTTTAAAAACTATCTTTTGCTGTTTGAAGCAATTATTCCACATGTATCCTTAATGTCTCGTGACACATCTGCAAGTCACGGATCTGGCCGCAGTCATGGATTGTCCCATTTTTCATCCATGAGTGACGATGAGTTGTGATGATGAGGTCCTCAGTTATATGGATGGGATGTCTCCCTTGCATGCAGGCAGGATTATGGAGAGACTACGGGCCTGTTGGGAGGCATGGAGTTCCAGTAGGTTGGTTGACTACCCGTCCACATCCTCTCGTTCAGTAGGTTGCCTCATGCGAGTGATCAAGTGACCACCGCACTGACATAGTGGAGGATGAGCACGTTGGTCGTGTGATTACTTGCATGAAGCAACTCATGCTTTCCAGAAGGATAGTCGAGATCAAGTGCAAGGGACTATCTAAACATGTTCGAAACAGATGGATAATTCAAGTTTCCTAAGCGATGATGCCATATTGATGTTTTATTGACAAGAACAGAGGTTTTCAAGGCTTGACTAGAATCAAAATAACAATGCGCCAATCTATATAAGTATCCATGCCTCTTGCCGTGTGCAAGGATCTTATTGCTCTTATCAATATTTCTGCACTGATCAGACTCAAACTCCAGCTTATGACCTAGATCTATAATTCTACTTACTAATAATAGATTTGTGGAGACTTTAGGAATATACAAGATTTTTGACAGTAGTTTGAATTGATCATGTTGGAACCTTAATCTTACAGTACCTTCACCTTTTCAATAGTGTGAGTGCTATCGTCACCAAGATGAACATACTTCTTTGTGTTGTAAGGCGTGTAGAATGGAAAATCTCACGATGATTGGTCATATGTTGAGTAGCTCCAGAATCCAAAAACCACAAATCATCTGAATTTGTGTACTTGTCTTTGACCATAAAAGCGCCTTCGTCCATTTCGACTTCTGCTATAACTGTATTTGCTTGTTGATGAAGTTGCTTGGTTGCATTCTTCGCTTTGAGAATTTGACAATCCAATATCTCATGGTTATTGCGCTTGCAATACTTGCAAAACATCTTTTTTTTCGACAAATGTGGATTCGATGATTGTTCTTGACCTTGAGTCTATGTCTGATTTGATGCAGACTGCTTGGAGTCTTTCTGCTTCTATCGTTTTGAGCCCTTGTGGACATATAGAGCGTGAGACAAAGAGGTAACCAGAGTGTGTTGACTTCTTCGATTATCTTATTGCAGCAACATAGTGATAACTTTGGTAAGAGTTAAATTAGAGTGTGTCGTGATGATCATCACCTAGTTCTCATATGTAGAGGGCAGGCTTGAAAGCAATGTCATAATTGTGTCTTGATCGTCTATGACCGATCCGACAGTGGCCATTTGTTGCAAGAGATTCTTAAACTGGTTAATATGATTAGTTTTGGCTTAAGCTACGTGGCCAATCTAAGTATCTGATATATTGAGAATAATAAGTGCAAAAGCTTTACCATCCTTTGATTTCCATTTCGAGTCTTCTATGTCATCTTCAGACTTTAGTTCGATACCTGTAACAACATCCCACAACTTGTTGGCAATTAGCAAGGTCTTTTCTTAAATTTCCATAAATGATAATTGGATTCATTCAATTTGTTTGTGATAAGACTGGCTTTACTTTGAGAATCCATCTAGAACTTTAGTTTGTTGACATTAAGAGAGATACCGTGCTATGGAAATCAATTCTCTGATACCAAAACAAATTGATTCAAATTGAAGAATTTGATATCGTGAAAAATATCAAGTATTAGAGCTTGCGCTCTGATATAGTATCAGGCCTTGAAGAATCAATGCTCTGATACCATGTTGAAAAGAGGTGTGTGAAAGATAGGTTGAATAGAATTGAATAAAAATAATTCAAACGACAAGAATAAAAACTTATCATGCATAGCAGAATAAACTATCTTCCTATTTCTCTACGCATGACTATGCCTATCAATTTTGAACAAAACAATAGTGATAGAAATCACGTTTGATCTTACAGTAACTAACTTTGAAATCATTAGTACTACAATGATTACGTTCCAAACATTAAGCATTGAATTTTTAGACAAATAATTAGTCGTGAAGAATTATAGAAACGCATACATTCTGAGATGAACCAGAATGCAATAAGATGATAGTATTGATTCAATATGAAAACAGAATAGAAGTAAATGAGTACAACAAGTTGCAGATCAAAGCCGCATACTCTAAGCTATCTCTAAATGACTAAATATTAGTCTGAATTAAGCACAACTACTAATAAGCAGTAAGTGCAATAGCAAACTCTAAATCAACTCTAAAGAACTAAGCTAAAGAGTATTCAAGCTCACAGGCTTGAGAGAGAGAGAGAGCTCACTATTCAGTACTTGCTGATCTCTTGATCACATTATTAATATGAGTAGCTATTTATACTTAAGCAAATGTGGCAACATCCAATAGTAAGACAACTAATTAGGTCGCAATCATCCAAAGTGAGCTGGCATCCATCCAAAGTGAGCTAACATCCATCCAGTTGGTAATTCTTGGAATTCTACTTACTATAAAATTAGGGTAAGTCTTTAGCTTCAAGACGAGTGGAACATTAATTGCTAATCAATCGATATGTCCGAAGTGGCCGAAGTCTCCGAAGTGCTCGCATCTGAAGTCTTTGAAGTTTGTCGATGTTGCAATAAACGTCGGAGCCACCTGTGAGCCATTTTCGAGTAGTTCTACAGACTGTGTAGAAACACAAAGAAAACTGCACGTCTGGATAAGAATTGGACGAAGATTAAAATGTCGATTAGTCAATTAGTAGAGAATAACCTAACAATGACCACACTTAAGTTCAGAACAATCGGTTGATTCAATTATACAAGCAATTAAACAACCAATGAATTTAAGGACAATTCTAGCATTGAATTTATGGTTGAACACTTACGACAATATCGAGACTTTAAGTGTTGTTTGACCAGAGTAATCAAACACACACACATCCGACAAAACAAAACTATCAACTACAAAGACAGAAGCACTCAACCTTCAGATAACATATGGAAGTGAAGAGCAAGAAAAACTTAAAAGCTCAAGATTGCTCTCTATTCTCCTGAAAACTCAGTGGTTACAATGAAACAATTATGGAGTACTAATAGAGGTTCGAGTGCAAATGTACACATCTTTCAACAACTGATGTGTCAGTTCTTATTTATAAGTACTTAACTAATTATATCCAATAAGAAAATTACATGTGTCTTGTTAAAGATTTCAACTAGTGTAGTCAAATTTGCTATTGGCAATTGAGGCCAATTTCATATTAGACTTACAGTTTGACTTTTCAAAGTTATATTAGTCTAAAAGCATTTGAATAAATACTTTTGGAAAGTCTGGGAAAGTGTACTACACAGATTTTTGGTAGATTCAATTTGAGTAGTAGAGACATTGACTCTAGTCACAAAAATAGTAGGGTTTTTCATTACGGAGGAAAACCAAAGTTAAAAATTAGATTTGGACCTCCTATAAAAGGATGTAACTTGTGGGAAGAGAAGAACTCTCTCTCTCTCTCTCTCTCTCTCTCTCTCTCTCTCTCTCTCTCTCTCTCTCTCTCTCTCTCTCTCTCTCTCTCTCTCTCTCTCTCTCTCTCTCTCTCTCTCTCTCTCTCAATTCATGCTTATACATGAGTTCTCTTTGGGTCATCTATCCATTGGTGCACTATATTGGTGATATCTTGCAATTTTGTGTGTAGAATGCAAAATTTATGGTATAGTCGGATCCACATGTGTGAAATACAGTAGCTTACTGTTTTTGTATGAACAAAAACTTCATTTCATGTTTTGATTGGTGTTTGATCAAGATCTATTAGAGTTGATTTTTCTACATTGGCAAGGTTGGTGATTTGTTGTCTTTCTGACCCAAGATCAAAGGCATGTTTTGGATCTTAATGATCTGAAATTCTTCACATGGTACCAGAGCTCTTGTGTTTCAGGTTATGAAGGAAGCAATCACATCTATCAAAGATTTGGAGCAGATATCAACGCTAGAGCATGCTAGATTGACTTCTACTCAAAAAACGAGCTCTTTGCATATGTAGTTTGGATCTTTTGTAGATCAAAACTCAAATTAGGTTTATATACTTGATCAATTCAAATTTCACACTTCACATACTGGATTTGGCCGATTTTTGATGCATTAGAAAAGCCTAAGTGGTGGCTACAAGATTGCATATCAAGTTTTAGGCAATTGCATGTAGAATTCGAAATATTCATTTTTTTGTGATTTTTTCAAAACCCTAATTTTGATTTTTTTCTCTATTTTGTAAGGTTACTGAAATTCATTTGAGTGTGTCTCAATCTTAGGAAGTGGCAAAAGTTATTAGATTGAGGATAGATCATAGGTTGATCAAGATTTCACTATTCTATGTGTTGATTTGCTTGATAAAAGTGCTAAAAGAATATTGAGAGGTTTCAAATCTTTGCGATTTCTTTTTGGAGACATTTGTTGAATTTTAAAAGAGTGCTTTGTGCATTGGAATAGGTTGAAAGAGAAGGACCAGGTCACTGCAACCTGGCTACATCAAGTGGATACATGTTGGAAGGCAATTATAGGCTTACCTCAAGTAACTATTCATTGTGGAAAGTGAGAATGGAATCACTTATTGAGATGAATGATGTTTTGGATATTGTTGTAGGTTTGGAGGAGAGGCTAGAAAAACAACAAGAACAATTGAGGTATGACAAGAGGGCCAAAAGAGCTCTACATATGATTAAGATGAATTTTACCAATGAGCTTCTCAAGGTACTTCATCAAGTGAGGCTTGGGAAGCTTTGGAAGAAGCTTTATGAATCCAAGTCTACTTCTAGAGTGTTGAATCTAAGAAGAAAAATCTTTCAATGTTTGCAAAAGAGTGAAGAGAGTCCAGATATTTTTGTTTTGAGAGTAAAAGCTTTGAATGATGAGTTGGCTTGCATTGATGAGAGCATTAAGGAAGGAGAGCTTATTCAAGTTATTCTTAATGGTTTGTTGGATGCTCATGCTAAATTGTACAAAGTCTTTCTATTCAAAGAACTTTGCCAAGTTTGATGGATCTTCAAGAGATCTTGATCAATGAAGAATATAGGCTTCAAGCAAGAGGTAGAACTTCATCAACTTCTCAAGTTGGAGAGGAGGCTATGTTCATCAAGGGAAAATCCAAGGGCAAAAACAAAAGCAAGTGGTCTAAAGGGCAAGATCAAGGGTTGTCTTCTTCAAAAGGAAAAAGGAAAGATAGGTCAAATGTCAAGTGCTTCTATTGTGGCATCAAAGGACACTTTGCAAGTGAGTGCTACAAGAATAAGAGAGATCAAGGAGACAAGCAAGGTAGTCTAACTCTTGATGAGGATGGATTGGATGTTCAAAATACAAATAATGATGCTTTTGTGATGTCTTCATGTATGTTTGCTAATGATGGAGATCTAGATACATTGTGGATTGATAGTGGAGCAAGTTCACAAAGAGTATTTCACTTCTTTGTTGGCATATGGAGATGACAAGAGGTTATTCTACATGGCCAATGATGGTGAGTGTGCAATCAAAGGGATTGGCACAATTCCTATTTCTCTCTCTAAAAATAGGAATTTTTATTTGGAGAATGTTTTGTTCATTCCATATACTACCAAGAACTTAGTGTGAGTCCATTGCTAAGTAAAGGTCTCAAATTGGAGTTTGATGGAGATGCTTGTATGATCAAAAGAAAGGATATCTTGATTGCAAAAGGTAAAAGTGAAGGGAAATTGTTCAAACTAGATTCTTGTGTTATTGCTAACTGTTGTACTTTTAGTATTTTCTTGCAAAGACATGGCGATACCTTCGAAGTAGTTTCTCTAATGCTCTACGTTGTTCTCGATTAAGGTGGGCTCTTACAGGGACAATTTTGTCCTCATCTTCCTCTGGATCCTTCAAATTCAACATGACCGTTCAGACTGGTCCATCAAAAGGGGCATCCCCCTGTGGTTCACATTGGGCTTGGGTAGCTGAATAGTAACGTCATCAATTGTATAGTCCTTGAAGTATTGTGTCATGTCGAGGCGTTCTGGTGCGTAAGGCACTTTAGGCTTGTTTTTGTTCGCAGACTTGGAAGTGGAAGGTTTGGTAGCGGATGGTGGAGATGCTTGCCCAGAAGGTGCATCGTCATGCACCTACGTCCAACAATCCTTGGGTGGTTCCATTACAATGGGACGCTTCATTTTCTCTTTCACATACATTTTTCTCTTTAGAGCGTTAATAGAAAATGATGGTTGGTCTTTTTGCAGATGGGTTCTAGGATCAGGTACTTCATGCAGAAGAGACTCATATAACTCAAAAAATGACTCCGATTCATGGATGTCCCACTCTAAGGTAGGTTTTTTGACATAGTAAGTCTTAATAGACTTAATATCTACCCTTCTTATTGTTGCTAATGGTGATAAGGGTTTAGGAGATTCCGAGATAAGATGTTGTGGAAGCGCTCCCATGTATTCTAGAATAGCCATGTCAGAAAATTCTTCTAGGTCATGGTTTGGATGGGATTGTTTTCATTAGTTGGTAGCCAAGCAACGTTTAATAACTCATCATTGTACGGGAGAATTTCAATGAATCGGACATTAAAGATGAGAGTATCCAAAGTGATGAATGATTCACTTGGCCCATCTTTGTTATCTGAAATACTAGTATTTAAGAAACAATATTTTGTGTTAACACAATCAATTGTTGCTAAACTATGACTCCAGTTGATGATATCAGTAGGTAGCGTGTAGTGCCCCATGTTTCACGATATGGTTCCAATAGGGATTCGGTAGTGGAAGATCCACCATCTATGATGCATTTAGGTTTGATCTTTCCTATAGAATCGATGGTCACTGACTGGTCTCGATTACTAAACATGACTCGTCTTTTATTCCAGTTGTGTACTATGTGAGCATTAGAAAGCCAAGGACGACCGAGGAAGAGTTCATAAGAGTAGGTGTTATTGTTCAAAATGTCCAGAACAACCAAATCAAGTATAGATTTCAACCCGACGATTTTGGTATCACACCTTGTGATCAAAGAATAGTTTGATTGGCCATTCGGAGTTGACAATTTGGCCTATTCAAACAATCTTGTAGTCCCGATTCTTTCATTAGTGAAGTGGATATGATGTTGACTCCAGATCTCGCATCCAGTATAGCAGATACTACTCATGAGTTTGCATGGGTGGTTGGAAGCTTAATGTTCCCTTGCTAGTTGAATGGGTTTCTGAGGTATAAGGTGACTTCAGGAAGTTTAGGAGCTAAGTCGTGAGTCTTGTCCATGGAGCCTAACTCCCATCTCCATTTTCTAGTGTATTTTCAACACACGGAAGGGCAAAGTGACATTGGCCTAGAGTAGGTCTCTCCATACTTCAGCGCCTTCTATCACAGAATCTTCCGGAGTGGGTCGTACAGTTGTGGAGAAAGGTGTGTCTCATTATCAACATCTTGCAGCTATTTCTGGAACTGATTTCGTGGTTGAAACTGTCCTGGTCGTTGATAAGTTTGTTGAGGATTATAAGGTGGTGGAATACATCGGTCTTGCATTTTGCGGGAAATATGTTTTCACATGTGGGCACTCGTTGGCAGTATGGTTTTGGGAACAGATAGGGCAACACACTTTTCAACCATATTTTTAAGCACTTTTTGGAAATTAGCAGTAAGCTTATCCATTTGGGCTTGCTGAATCATTTGCCAGGTATCCATATGGTGTAGCAAATCAGTGGAATTAGAACTAGAAGTGTGCTCAAGGTTTGAATCATTTCTAATGAGAGCTTTCCCCTTGCGATCACGATGATCATACTCATGATCGGATCTTTCATCTTCTTCTCTAATGGCGTCATCTATTACTTCCTTTAGCTAGTCGTATGAGTCAGTTGATTTAAGTTCTTTTCTAATAGATTTGAATAAGCCTACCAAAAAGAGCATATCTTGCATCTTGAACTCTTTTCCAAGTGCGATCTTGGTTTCCTCAACTAACTTGATACAACTTCCTATTAGAATGATGTCATCAACATAAATAAGAAAGATGACAATATCTTTATCAAAAAACTTGACATATAAGGAAGGATCATAGTTATCAAGATTAAATCCTAGTGACTCAAGAAAGGTGTTAAGTTGAGAATACCATGACGTTGGAGCTTGCTTTAGTCCATATGAAATTTTGAAGAGCAAGCAAACTTTGTCTTTGTCATGGATGAACCCAATAGGGTGATCCATATAGATCTCTTCTTCTAGATATCCATTTGAAAATGCATTAGAGACATCTAGTTGAAGAACTTGCCAATTGAAAAAACAAGCAACAGAAATTATGATTCTAATTCATACCATCTTTGCAACTGGAGCAAAATTCTCCTCATAATCAAGTCCATAAACTTGAGCAAAACCTTTAGCACAAAGTCTAGCCTTGTGCTTGTGGATTGTGCCATCGTGATTATACTTGACTCGAAAAACCCATTTGCAACCAATGGTGTACTTGTCGGATGGAAGATCCACAAACTCCCATGTCTTATTGGCCATCAAAGCATTATATTCCTCCTTCATGGCAAGGTACCATTCCTTCGAGTTGCGTGCATCATATACATCCTTTGGCTCCTCATGAGAAATAAAATAAGCACAATTAGTGGAGTTGATTTCCACTTGCTTGCCTCTATCTTCATAGGTAAGCCTCCTAGGCTCGGATCTTTCTCTTTGAGATCTCCTTGGTGAAAAGATTCGAGGTGACTCCTCCTCAATTCTCGGCCCCATCTCTCCATGATAGTCTTCAAGGGTGATGATTGGAGTACCTTTGTGAGAATCTTTGAACTCGGCCTCCTCAAGAATGTATTTTTGATCCTCATGGAATATATCATCCCTACTCTCAATTGTAGTTGAGGTAGAGGGAACATAGATTCTGTAAGCTTTCTTGTTGGATGCATATCCAACCATGATCCCTTTAATTAGGATCATCTCTTTTCCTTATTTCCAATGGCACATGAACAAAGCAAGCACAACCAAAAACTCTAAGGTGATCTACCTTAGGTTTCTTCTTAAACAAGACTTCAAAAGGTGATTTTTCAGCAAGTGCATTGTGAGGTAATCTATTGCACAAATAGTTTGCACAATTTATAGCTTCACCCCAATATTCAATAGGCAAAGAAGCTTCAACTCGAATTGCTTTAGCACATTCAAATAAAGATCTATTTTTCCTCTCAGCAACTCCATTTTGAGATGGAAAATAAACACAAGAAAACTCTCTCTTTATTCCTTCACCTTCACAATATTCATGAAACTTGTTGGAGATGTATTCACCTCCTCCATCACATCTTAAAGCTTTAACTTTGAAAGAAAACTCTTTCTCTGTGCAAAAAGTACAAAAAGGGCCAAGAGTGGATCCTAATCTGATTCTCAAGAGGGATTGGTTGTTAGATTATTTGATCTATCAATCTCCTTGAGATTAAGATCAATCTAGATCAATTCTAGACACAAAATCCTAACAAGAACAATCATTAATTGAAGGTAGGTGTACTTTCTGGTTTCACACGTGTGAAACATTGTCTGAGTACGGACTCCAACCTGAAAATCAACTACATATTGATAGAACCTCAAAACAATCAAAACAAATGTAGACAAATGGAGAGAATCACTCAAAATTGCTTCCAAAACCAAGATTGGTGTCTCACAATGATTATGGCCAAATGTGGCTCTATATATACAATAAGTGAGAGCTCGTGGTACTGATCATCCCTCTGATCCCACATGTGTGAAGGTGCTTTGTTATATGATGATTCATCATGCAAAACTGACACTTGGACAAAACCTTCTATTTTGAGCACTTTTGGTCCATTTTCCTTCTATATGGAGATCTACTTGGAAATCTTCTAGAAGTCAAAATTTGCCTACTTTAGCTTATTCCACATGTGTGATCTGTCCTCTACAAATGGAATATGACACCTAACCAAAGGATGTGGCTCATGCAATCAATAGATTGATGCCATGTGTCATATGTCTAGAAAACTAGTTTTTGGCCATTTTAGCTACTAGAACTTGAATTAAATCATATGTACAACATATATGATTATGTTACATGACAAGTACACTAGTTTCACACGTGGGAATAGGCTCCACACATGTGTGTTTAACTATATACAAGATTTTTGGCCTCTACCAAGCTTATTTTTGCATTTTTCACATTCTCAACAAAAGCTTTGAAGATTAGGAAGTGATAAAAAACCATAGCCTTTGAAGAAAGTAGATACAACCAAGTATATCTAGTAAAGTCATGAATAAAGGTGACAAAACATGTTGCACCACCAATACTTTTAGAAGAGAAAAAATGTACATCTGAGTGTATAAGTTCCAAAGGATGTGTAGTCTTTATAAAAGACTTCTGATATGGCTTTCTGTGTGATTTTTGTGAAAGATTCAACTAGTTTCATCACATTTTGCAATATTTTCATATTTGGCATATTGAGGCCAAAACTTGTTTTAGACTTAGAGGTTGACTTTTCAAAGTTCATTAGTCTAAATTTTATTTGAATAAACACTTTTTGAAAGTGTGGGAAAGATAGAATGCGAGTTTGAGTAGATTCAATTTGAATAAGTTGGGTACATTGAATCTAGACCCAAAATTGATAGGGTTAGCATTTTGGTGGGAAAGCCAAGTGGCCAAATAGGGTTTGGACCTGCTATAAAAGGATGTAACTCGTGGAGAGAGTCATCTTCTCTCTTCTCTATCTCATTTCATGCTTATACATAGTTCTCTTGGGCTCTACTATCCATTGGTGCACTATCTTGGTGATTGCTTGCAATTCTATGTGTAGCATGATCTATATTTGCTATTTTTGGATCCACACATGTGAAATACAGTAGCTTGCTGGTTTTTTATGGACAGCAACAGTACATAATCATTTCATTCAAGTTTGATCAAGTTCTATTAGTGCTTGCATCTCAAATTGTGTGTAGATGCTGATTTTTCTACATTGGTGAAATTGATAGTGTATTTCTCTTTCTAACCAAAAATCATTCAAGTAGATTGGATCTTAAGAATCTGAAATCTTTCACATGGTATCAGAGCTTGTGTTTTAGGTTATGAAGGAGAAAATCAGATCTATCAATGATTTGGTGAAGATATCAAGTCTAGAGCATGCTAGAGAGGATTCTACAGTGAAATCGGATTTTTTGCTTTTGTAGATTGGATCTTTTGTAGATCAAAACACTAAATAGGTCAATATACTTGTTCAATTCCGTTTTTTGAATTCACATGCTAGATTTGGCCGATTTTTGAATCATTGGTTCAGCCTAAGTGGTGGCTTATAGATTGCATATCAAAATTTTCAGCATTTGCATGTAGATTTGGAATAGTCAATTTTTTGTGATTTTGTCAAACCCCTAATTTTGATTGGATCTCTAGATAGTGAGGTTGCTGGACTTCATTTGAGTGTATTTCAATCTTAGGAAGTGGCAAAAGTCATTAAATTGAGGATAGATCATAAATTGATCAAGATTCCATGATTCTATGTGTTGATTTGCTTGGATAAGTGCTAGAAGAGAATTTGTGAGATAGTTTCAAATCTTGGTGATTTCTTTTGAAAGCATTTGTTGTTGTTCAAAGGAGTGCTTTGTGCATTGAAGCAGGTTGAAAGAGAAGATCAAGTCATTGCTACATGGCAACCTCAATTGGAGTCATGTTGGAAGCCCATGATAGGCTTACCTCAAGTAACTATTCATTATGGAAAGTGAGGATGGAGTCACTTCTTGAGATGAATGATGTTTTGGATATTGTTGTAGGTTTGGAGGAGAGACCAGCAACACAACAAGATCAATTGAGGTATGACAAGAGGGCCAAGAAGGCTCTACACATGATAAAGATGAATGTTACCAATGAACTTATCAAGGAAGTTGGTAAGTGCACATCATCTTTGGAAGCTTGGAATTCATTGAAGAAGCTTTATGAATCCAAGTCTACTTCTAGAGTGTTGACTCTAAGAAGGCAAATCTTTTCTTGTTTGCAAAAGAATCAAGAAAGTCCAAGTACTTTTGTTTTGAGAATGAAAGCATTGAATGATGAGTTAGCTTGCATAGATGAAAGCATTAAGGAAGAAGAGCTTATTCAAGTGATTCTTAATGGCTTGTTGGATGCTCATGCTAACATTGTTCAAAGTATTGCTATTCAAAAGACTTTGCCAAGTTTGATGGATCTTCAAGAGATCTTGATCAATGAGGAATATAGGCTTCAAGCAAGAGGTGGATCTACATCGACACTTCAAGAGGATGCTATGTTCACAAAGGGCAAATTCAAGGGCAAAACCAAAAGCAAGTGGTCTAAAGGGCAAGATCAAGTGGATGCTTCTTCAAGTGGCAAAAAGAAGGATAGATCAAAGCTCAAGTGCTTCTATTGTGGCATCAAAGGACACTTTTCAAGTGAGTGCTACAAGAAGAAGAGAGATCAAGAAGACAAGCAAGGTAATCTTACTCTTGATGAGGATGGTTTGGATGTGCAAGATGCAAATGATGATGCTTTTGTGATGTCTTCATGTATGCTTGCAATGATGGAGATCTAGATCCTTGGTGGATTGATAGTGGAGCAAGTTCACACATGACCTTTCACAAAGAGTACTTCACTTCTTTGTTGGCATATGGAGATGACAAGAGGGTGATCTACACGGCCAATGATGGTGAGTGTGCAATCAAAGGGATTGGCACAATTCCTATTTTTCTCTCTACAAATAGGAATGTTCATTTGGAGGATGTCTTGTCTATTCTATCTATTACCAAGAATTTGCTTAGTGTGAGTCAAATGCTAAGTAAGGGCCTCAAGGTGGAGTTTGATGGAGATGCTTGTTTGATCAAAAGGAAGGATGTCTTGATTGGAAAAGGTAAAAGGCAAGGGAAGTTGTTCAAACTTGATGCTTGTGTTATTGCTAACCAAGTTGGATGTGTTGCAAGAGAACAAATTTCTATTCAAGAGGTTTGGCACAAAAGGATGAGACACCTCAACTTCAAGTCATTGGAGGTAATGGCAAGGAAGAAGGTTGTGACTGGTCTTCCAAGTTCCTTAAGTAATGACAAGCATGTTTGTGAGTCTTGTGCTTTGTCTAAGTCACATAGACTACCTTATACTAGATCTATTTCTAGATCTACAAAGCCTTTTCAACTTGTACATTCGGATACTCATGGATTTACTACAATTAGCAATAGTGGAGCTAAGATGTATGTAACATTCACTGATGATTTTAGTAGATTTTGTTGGATCTATCTACTAAAGAGCAAGCATGAAGTGTATGATGTCTTTGTCAAGTTCAAGAATGCAAGGGAGAACCAATTTTCCACAAAGATCAAGTGCTTGAGAGGTGACAATGGTGGTGAGTACATATCTTACAAGTTCAAGGCCTTTTGTGATGAGCATGGGATCAAGAGGGAGTATACAACATCAAGGACCCCACAACAAAATGGAGTGGCTGAAAGGAAGAATAGAACTTTATGTGAAAGTGCTAAAGCTATGAGGTTAAGTGCTAATCTTGGCAAACCATTTTGGGATCAAGCTTTGTTATGTGCCAATTTCTTGTGCAATAGGTGGCCGAGTGCTATTTTGGATGGAAGGACACCTTTTGAGATGCTATTCAAGAGGAGGCCGAGTGTCAACTTTCTAAGAACCTTTGGATGCACATGCTATGTCAACATTACTCTTGATGATAGGACCAAGGAGGATCCATCTTCAAGAAGAGGTATTTTTGTTGGATATAGTGAGGAGAGTAAAGCCTACAAGGTTTACATTCCTTCTACTAACAAAGTGATTGTTGGTAGAGATGTCATTTTTTATGAGGGAAACATTCCAAAGGTGTCTTCAAGCATGATTGATGGTAAAGTAGATGGTTCTAACATTCTTGATGTTGATGAGAAGGATCCTACTTTGGATGGTGGTGATGATGGACCTTCATCAAGTCAAAAGCCAAGGAGAACATCAAGAGAAAGACAAGCACCTTCAAGGATTACATATGATCAAAACGGTAAGCAAGTAGTTTCTGGAAATTATGTTGCTTTCCTAATCTCTTTGGATGAGCCTACAAGTATAGATCAAGCAAAGAAAGAAGAGGAGTGGATCCAACCAATGGATCTTGAGTATCGATCTCTTATGAAGAGTGGAACATCTTTTGGAGGACCTTCTTGTGTACATGGAGCTATGCAAGTGGATGGATGTTATCTTGCTGTAAAATCAAGTAATGGATCTGCAAAACAAATTTTGTTCAATGACTTTGATGGTCAAGTTGAAAATCAAGAGGTTGATCTCAAAGCGCTTCAACTAGTCAAAAGGGAAGTTGGCAATTTGGAGCTAGTCAAGAGCATCAAAGGAGAGGTAATTGACAAAGGTGTTATGGATATGTTTTTGCAGCATATTGAAGACTCAAGTAAGGTCAAAGGAGCAGCAAGGGAGTGTTGTTCAAGTTTACTTTACTTGTTCTATCTCATGTTTGAGCAATTTCATGTGGATGTGTGCAAATTGTCAAGATATGGTAAAACTAGCTATATTGGTGAGCATTGTTTTGATGTTGGATTTGTACTAGAGATCTTGATCAATGAGGAATATAGGCTTCAAGCAAGAGGTGGATCTACATCGACACTTCAAGAGGATGCTATGTTCACAAAGGGAAAATTCAAGGGCAAAACCAAAAGCAAGTGGTCTAAAGGGCAAGATCAAGTGGATGCTTTTTCAAGTGGCAAAAAGAAGGATAGATCAAAGCTCAAGTGCTTCTATTGTGGCATAAAAGGACACTTTGCAAGTGAGTGCTACAAGAAGAAGGGAGATCAAGGAGACAAGCAAGGTAATCTTACTCTTGATGAGGATGGTTTGGATGTGCAAGATGCAAATGATGATGCTTTTGTGATGTCTTCATGTATGCTTGCTAATGATGGAGATCTAGATCCTTGGTGGATTGATAGTGGAGCAAGTTCACACATGTTCACACATGACCTTTCACAAAGAGTACTTCACTTCTTTGTTGGCATATGGAGATGACAAGAGGGTGATCTACACAGCCAATGATGATCTACACGGCCAATGATGGTGAGTGTGTAGTCAAAGGGATTGGCACAATTCCTATTTCTCTCTCTACAAATAGGAATGTTCATTTGGAGGATATCTTGTTTATTCCATCTATTACCAAGAATTTGCTTAGTGTGAGTCAAATGCTAAGTAAGGGCCTCAAGGTGGAGTTTGATGGAGATGCTTGTTTGATCAAAAGGAAGGATGTCTTGATTGGAAAAGGTAAAAGGCAAGGGAAGTTGTTCAAACTTGATGCTTGTGATATTGCTAACAAAGTTGGATGTGTTGCAAGGGAGCAAATTTCTATTCAAGAGGTTTGGCACAAAAGGATGGGACACCTCAACTTCAAGTCATTGGAGGTAATGGCAAGGAAGAAGGTTGTGACTGGTCTTCCAAGTTCCTTAAGTAATGACAAGCATGTTTGTGAGTCTTGTGCTTTGTCTAAGTCACATAGACTACCTTATACTAGATCTATTTCTAGATCTACAAAGCCTTTTCAACTTGTACATTCAAATATTCATGGATTTACTAAAATTAACAATAGTGGAGCTAAGATGTATGTAAAATTCATTGATGATTTTAGTAGATTTTGTTGGATCTATCTACTAAAGAACAAGGATGAAGTGTATGATGTCTTTGTCAAGTTCAAGAATGCAAGGGAGAACCAATTCTCCACAAAGATCAAGTGCTTGAGAGGTGACAATGGTGGTGAGTACATATCTAACAAGTTCAAGGCCTTTTGTGATGAGCATGGGATCAAGAGGGAGTATACAACATCAAGGACCCCACAACAAAATGGAGTGGCTGAAAGGAAGAATAGTACTTTATGTGAAAGTGCTAAAGCTATGAGGTTAAGTGCTAATCTTGACAAACCATTTTGGGATCAAGCTTTGTTGTGTGCCAATTTCTTGTGCAATAGGTGGCCGAGTGCTATTTTGGATGGAAGGACACCTTTTGAGATGCTATTCAAGAGGAGGCCGAGTGTCAACTTTCTAAGAACCTTTGGATGCACATGCTATGTCAACATTACTCTTGATGATAGGACCAAGGAGGATCCATCTTCAAGAAGAGGTATTTTTGTTGGTTATAGTGAGGTGAGTAAAGCCTACAAGGTTTACATTCCTTCTACTAACAAAGTGATTGTTGGTAGAGATGTCATTTTTGATGAGGGAAACATTCCAAAGGTGTCTCCAAGCATGATTGATGGTAAAGTAGATGGTTCTAACATTCTTGATGTTGATGAGAAGGATCCTACCTTGGATGGTGGTGATGATGGACCTTCATCAAGTCAAAAGCCAAGGAGAACATCAAGAGAAAGACAAGTACCTTCAAGGCTCACATATGATCAAAAGGGTAAGCAAGTAGTTTCTGGAAATTATGTTTCCTTCCTAACCTCTTTGGATGATCCTACAAGTGTAGATCAAGCAAGGAAAGAAGAGGAGTGGATCCAAGCAATGGATCTTGAGTATCGGTCTCTTATGAAGCACATGGAGCTATGCAAGTGGATGGATGTTATCTTGCTGTAAAATCAAGTAAGGATCTGGAAAACAATTTTTTTTCAATGACTTTGATGGTCAAGTTGAAGATCAAGAGGTTGATCTCAAAGTGCTTCAACTAGTCAAAAGGGAAGTTGGCAATTTGGAGCTAGTCAAGAGCATCAAAGGAAAGGTAATTGGCAAAGGTGTTATGGATCTGTTTTTGCAGCATATTGAAGACTCAAGTAAGGTCAAAGGAGCAGCAAGGGAGTGTTGTTCAAGTTTACTTTACTTGTTCTATCTCATGTTTGAGCAATTTCATGTGGATGTGTGCAAATTGTCAAGATATGGTAAAACTAGCTACATTGGTGAGCATTGTTTTGATGTTGGATTTGTACTAGCATTCTTGGCTGATTTTGCTGATGGAAATGAAGCTATTGGAGGTTCATTATGTCACTCATCCATGGCTAAGTTCTCAAGTGTTGAGCTACTTGGTGCCAATACTTGGAGATTGTCAATTTTTGGTGAATTCATGGTCATTTTCTTGTGTCAAGTAGATCTTGAAGATGGACTAGTGCAAACTACTTGGTTTATGGAGTCATGTGGTGCTGGATTTCTATCATTAATGTACTCAGCTACTCATGGATTTCCAAGGTTTGATGGTTTCTTGTGGCAAGATGAAGATGGAGGCTTATTCATGGAGTATCATGGTGGATACAAGGCAACAAAGGACAAAGGAGGAGGATACATGCAAGCAAAAGTTGATCACTCACATTTATTGTTTGTTTGCTGTATTTTTCCAGAGAGTTGAGAGTTGGAAGCATGGTGGAATCATTTCATTTACATTCTATTTGATTCTTCATGTTCTAGTCACATTTTTACATGTAAAATTGATGTAAGAAATAGTGAAGCATCCCAAGTGGACACTATTCTCTATATCAATTATGGTTGTTTCTATTTTGAGCATTACATGATCATTGAAAGGAGATCTATTCTTAGGAAGAAGATCATTCTAATGATGGATCAAAGTTCTATTGGCAAAAACTATGCCAGGAGCATTGGAAACTAGGAAAGCAAGTTTTGAGGTACATCATTGGAACTCGAGATTTTGGCATATTGTATGAGGGATCATCACCTAATCTTTTTGGATTTTCAGATTCGGACTATGCTGGAGATGTAATGGATTGAAAATCCATTAGTTCTTATTGTATTTTCATAGGTGATGGAGTTATATCATGGATGTCAAAGAAACAAGCCACTATCTCATTATCATCTAGTGAGGCCGAGTACAAAGCTCTTACACATTGCACAAAGGAGATGGTATGGATCAAAAGGATGATCAAGGATCTTCAATTGCTGGATTTTTCAGGGAGCCCAATCATCTTTTGTGACAATCAATCAGCCCAAAGAATGGCATCCAATCCTATCTTTCATGCTAGGAGCAAGCATATTGAGATACAATATCATTTTGTGAGGGAGCGAGTCATTGCAAAGGAGGTGGAGCTTCAACATGTGTCTTCAAGGGAATGTGTAGCTGATATCTTCACCAAAGCATTGGGAAAAGACTTGTTCATGAAGCATAGGACTTCACTTGGAGTATTATCAAAGTCTATGCTAAAACTAGTTGAAGAGGGAGTGTGAAAGATTCAACTAGTTTCATCACATTTTGCAATATTTCCACATTTGGCATATTGAGGCCAAAACTTGTTTTAGACTTAGAGGTTGACTTTTCAAATCTCATTAGTCTAAATTTCATTTGAATAAACACTTTTTGAAAGTGTGGGAAAGATAGAATGCGAGTTTGAGTAGATTCAATTTGAATAAGTTGGGTACATTGAATCTAGACCCAAAATTGGTAGGGTTAGCATTTTGGTGGGAAAGCCAAGTGGCCAAATAGGGTTTGGACCTGTTATAAAAGGATGTAACTCATGGAGAGAGTCATCTTCTCTCTTCTCTATCTCATTTCATGCTTATACATAGTTCTCTTGGGTTCTACTATCCATTGGTGCACTATCTTGGTGATTGCTTGCAATTCTATGTGTAGAATGATCTATATTTGCTATTTTTGGATACACACGTGTGAAATACAGTAGCTTGCTGGTTTTGTACGGACAACAATAATACATAATCATTTCATTCAAGTTTGATCAAGTTCTATTAGTGTTTGCATCTCAAATTGTGTGTAGATGCTGATTTTTCTACATTGGTGAAATTGATAGTGTATTTCTCTTTCTAACCAAAGATCATTCAAGTAGATTGGATCTTAAGGATTTGAGATCTTTCACAATTTTGCAATAGCACAAGTCTCAAAAGGCTTGAAATCTCTGAAAAGAGATTCTATAAGGCCAATTGCCTTCACTTTCTTGACCATAGAAGACATAGATTTAAAGTTAGGATGCCCCAACCTTTTATGCCACAACTCCTCCTTAGATAATGAAGCAACTTCACAAAGATTTGCATTCTCATAAGAATTCAAGTTAAAAATTCCACCACATCTAGATCCATCAGCTAGGATCTCATCATTTTTCTTGATAAAACAAGTATTGGAGTTGAACTTTACATCATAACCATTATCAAGCAACTTTCCCACACTAATCAAGTTCTTTGTAAGTTTTGGAATGAAAAGAACATTTGAAAGTGCAAGAACTTTTGAAGAAGCAAGTTTCAATGGAATGTTGCCAATTCCTTCTATAGAGCACTCATGATCATTAGCAATGTATGTAGATCTCTTAAGTCCTTTGTAAGGTACAATTGAGTCAAAAGACTCCTTTGAACAACACATATGTGAAGAAGCTCCACTATCTATGTACCAAGATCCATCGTTCTTGAAAGGTGATGAAGAAAAACTGGACACCATAAGTGATCCTTCTCCATCACTTGCAGCAGAATCTTCTTCAATCTCTTTGGAGAGATTAGCTTGCTTGGTTTTTCTTCTTAAAGCAATTAGAGGCATAGTGCCCCTTCTTGCCACAGAAGAAACACTTCACTTTCTTCTTCTTGGTCTTTGAAGTAGAAGGATGAGATGAATCATCCTCTTCACCATCTTTGTCTTGCTCTTTGACTTTGTCTTTGTTGGATGCTTGAGAGAACTAGTTCTTACTCCTTCCTTTATGCTTGTCTTTGACAAAGAGGGCTTTGTCACTTCCACCATGCTCGAGTTTGTTCATCCTGGACAGTTTATAGCTTTGCCTAGATTCTTCATAAATAAGAACTCCTTGGAGAGTTTCTAGATTAGGCAACTCCTCCTTAATGGCAAAAGACTGAACAAGATTATCATAGTCATCTCTCAAGCCATTTAAAATGACTTGAACTAGTTCATCTTGGTTAATAGTAACACCAACACAAGAAAGTTCTCTATGTAAATCTTTAACTCTCAGAACATAGTTTGATGCACTCTCTTCACTTCTTTGGAAACTTAGCTTCTTTGGCTGTAGTGCAAGATCCTATCTCTCTCAGAATTTCATTAGATACATTCATCTTAATGGAATGTAGAGCCATTCTAGCTCTCTTCCTATACTTAGGAATTCCAGCCTGTGCTTGAGGCTCCTCCTCAACACCAAACACAATGTCCCTAACATCCTAGAGTATCAAAATAGACTCCATTCTGAACTTCCAAATCATGTTGAATTTTCTACATTGGCAAGATTGGTGAGTTGCTTTTTTTTCTAACCAGACATCAAAGGGATATTTTGGATTATAATGATCCGAAATTCTTCACATTGTCTTCATCATTTGAATAGGCTAATTGGGCTTTTCCAACATAGTAATAATATTTCATGAAAAAATGCATGTAATAGGATATTATAGTTCTCTTATTACTAACTCTAAGTTCAATATGAAAATTGACCATCCAGATTCACATGTGTGAACAACATCTTGACATGTGTGAGCATTTACTCATTCACATAGAAGTGCAAGCTAATTACAAGGAGATTGACCAAATTGACTTTTTCTTAGATTCTAGTCAAAAGTTAGGTTCACATTTGTGTACAGTCTGCAGAAATACATAGTCTGCAAAAATGAACTATGTTTTTACAGCTTTGGCTTTTTTGCAAATGCGACACTTTCATAGTTCAAAAGTTTAACTGTTTTAAAGGCACCTTCGTCTTTTTCCCAAAATCCCAAAGAGAGAGAAAATGCCGAAGGTCATCTATTTTTTAAGTTATACTATTTCAAGGGCACTTTCGCCTTTTTAAGGGCACCTTCAGCTTTTTTGCAAAATCCCGAAGAGAGAGAAAAATGCCGAAGGTCATCTATTTTTGAATGAGAAACATTCAGTCACTTCCCAAAATTTGCAGCGAAGTGAGAGAAAACCACTTCACGTAAAATGTGAAGTGAGAGAATCAGTGTCGTCCTCGTCAATGTCAACGATGCTAAAATGTTGACCATATACATTATGTACAGTCATCACAAAAGTCATATACTTCCAAGTACAATGGCTTTCCTAATTAGGTGACAAGCATTGATTGTAATTAATACACAGATGAAATCTATAAGTAGATCGTCCGGGCACAAATTACTGGTTGCTCCATCCATGAGAGACATTGTTTGAGCATCCCAGTTACGCCGGCATTTGGCTGTAATTGCTATTCAGCATTGTGCTTCAGTGTAATATAGTAGTAGCTTGCTTTTATCTGTGTACAACATAGGTGAATGCTTGTTGTGATTGAATGCACTTTCATTGTTGTTTGATCACACTTGTTTACTCACTCTGATCAGAACACGAACGTCTATGACTCCTCAGTTTCTGAGCTTATGATGGCCGTCTTTGATGCCTGAGGAACTCGTGTTATCATACTGCTCTTCCATTTACTTCAGAACTATACTTCACGATTGAATCTGATTTCAGTAGTACCACATACAAACCATCTCTAATCTCTTTGGTGGACTGTACTCTAGTTTCAGAGTATGAATTAATTTTTAAGATCCTGTTGGACAATTAGAGCTCTTAAGGCTATGATAAATCTTAGCATAAGTTGTCTTTTAGACTGTTTTGCATTTAGCAGCTAGTCAGAATGGGAGAGCTGTTCCGCAATATTCCTATTCTCTTTTCTGTTCGCATTCTTCTATCTCCCTTGCCCCATCAGATTGGTATAAGAGCTTAGCTCAAATAAACCGAGAGATTAAGTTTGTTCTATTTGTATACTATTATCATGTCTCATACAGGTAGCTCTTCATCTTCATCACTCAATGAAACTAGAGTCATTGACAAGTTTAATGGTTCTAACTTCTATATTTGGAAGATAAAACTTAGAATGATGTTGATAGATAGAGATCTTTGGGATGTAGTAGAAGGTGCAGATCTGAAACCAGAAGATGGTGATCAAGCAAAGGCCTGGGGGATCAAAGATCAGAAGGCCCTAACATGTATTACACTCAATCTGGCCGACTCCCAAATATCTCACATTACCACGTGCAAGACCTCTGAGGAAGCACTGGACTTGTTATCAAGTCTTTATGAGACTCACGATGTAACCACGAGATTACATCTTAGAAGGAAGTTCTTTACTCTTAGCATGTTTGATTCTACTGCCTCACTTCTCACATCAACAACTTCAAGTCCCTGCTAGATCAGTTATCAACTGTACGATGTTCTATTCAAGATGATGATGTCGTTATGACCTTGCTTTCTTCTCTTCCAAAGTCCTATGAGCACTTTGTGGTGATGATCTCCACACAACACGACCTCACTCTTGTGATTGGTCATCTTCTTCAAGAAGAAATGCGGAGAAAGACCAACGGCCTGTCCATCAAAGACAAATCCATGGCCCTGTACACCAAGAAGAAAGACTATTCCAAGGGCAAGAATCAAGTGCAGCAGCAATAGTAGAAGCCTCACACTCAAGGTGAGCATGGTGGATCGCTCAAGAAGCTTTTCTACAGATATTGCAAAAGAGCTAATCACGACATCAAGGAGTGTCGAATCAGGATCTATAATGAGGCAAAGAAGCAACAACAGCAACAGCAGCCAGGCTCCTCCAACACAACAGAATTCAAGGAGTCAAACACACATCTGTTAATGGCCTACAGTAGCAGCGAAGATTGTGACAATTGGTACCTGGACAATGACGCTACCCAATACATGACCTCTCGCAAGGAATGGTTTATGGAATACACAACTTATAGTAGAGACCAATTCATCTAACTCAGAGATTCTAGCACCATAAGCATGGAAGAGAAAGGAGCAGTGAAGATCAACCTCAACAACGATCTATCCATTTGTGTTCCTAACGTCCTTCACGTTCATTAGTTATCAAAGAATCTATTATCAGTCTCTAAGATAACTAATGAGGGCTACATTGTTACTTTCTCATCTGAGCAATGTACAATATTCGAGGAAGATACTACTTTGACTACATGCACTAGAGTTAGAAATCTTTACGTACTCTCTAATTCAGTTGCATTAGCTAGTATCTCTAATGAAAATGTAAACGACAGTGCTGTTCTGTGGCATAGTCGATTTGGACACGTGAATACAAGATCACTTTCTTATATGCGTTGCAATAATTTAGTTGATGGTTTGAATTTCCCATCTTCATTATATATGAAATCTTTCTTTTGTGAATCATGCATCTATGGGAAGCCCTCTAGAAACAAGTTTCCAAAATCACACTCCAATAAAACAAAGCATGTATTAGATCTTGTACATAGTGATCTCTGTGGTTCAATGCCAACTCCGTCATTAGGAGATGCAATCTATTTTATTACTTTCATAGATGATTATTCTAGATGGTCTACAGTCATGTTCATTAAGCACAAATCTGAAGCCTTTGAATGCTTTGAGATTCAAGGCCATGGCTGAGACACAAACGTCTACAACAGTGAAAGCACTACATGGCTGAACATGGTATTAGAAGACAGTTCACCACTTCCTATTCACCTCAACAGAATGGGATTGCAGAAAGGAAGAATCGAACTCTTCTCAACTCAGCTAGATCCACGCTACATCAAGCACACCTACCTGTGAAGTTCTGGGCAGAAGCTCCTCATAAAGTTTGGCATGGGCACAAGCCTAGTGTCAACCATTTAAAAATCTTTGGTTGTATATGTTTTATTCACAATCCTAAACAACTTAGGAAGAAGCTGGATCATAGGACAAATAGATGTATTTTCATTGGCTATCCTAATGAACATAATGCTTATAAAGTCTATGATCCATCCACCAATGTAGCATTTGTCTCTAGGGATGTAATATTTCAAGAACATACATACTATGATTTCAAACAACAATCGATAAACGATGCTATGTCATTTCATCCTATTTTATGTAGCATGGATTCTTCCAACATTGATGTTCCTTCTACAGAACCTGCAGCTATAGCTCTGAGAAGCCAAGCAACCGATAGTACTTGTCATCAGACTAAACCAAGCTAGCTCAAGCAAATCTGAAGAAATTCAAGAAGAAGCATCATCGCATCCTGGTCAATCCAACATTTACAGATCCTCATGGACTTGGACAGTTCCTGAGAGGTATTCACCTCAATCATTCTGGACTTCATCAAAAGAACCAGAGAGCCTAGCCGAACCAATTAACTCCAAGGATGCTATGAAGTGGCAAGAAGCTATGGAAAGCGAGTAAAACTCACTTTTGACGAATTAGACCTAAACATTGGTCGATTTCCCCACTCACAAGAGAGTTATCGACAACAAGTGAATCTTCAAGAAGAAGATCAACTTTGATGGTTCCATTGCAAAATGGAAAGCACAGTTGGTGGCTAAAGGATTCACTCAAGTCCAAGGAGTGGATTATCAAGAAATTTTCAGTCCTGTCATCAAAATGCAGTCAATCAGAAATTTGATTGCGTTAGCAGCCGCAGTAGACTTTGAAATGCACCAAATGGATGTCAAGACAACATTTCTCAACAACAATGTCAAAGAGGAGTTGTATACCTTCCAACCGAAAGGATTCGAAGTCAAAGGACAAGAGCACAAAGTGTGCAAGCTGCACAAAGCAATCTACGGTCTGAAACAGGTCGCAAGAGCATGGTTCAATAGAATCAACTCTTATCTCATTCAATTAGGATTTGCAAACAATTCAACTAACTGTAATGTTTATTCAAAGCATATAAGCACCAGTTCACACATAGCTCTTTACGTAGATGATGCATTTATTTTGTCTAACGACACTTCTCTTCTGCACACTACTAAAAGTGATCTGTCAAAGGAATTTGACATGACTGATTTTCACACTCAGCCAAGATTTCTATGCTCTGACTCAAATTAGAGCCAAAATTACAAATCAAGGTACTAACTCATGAATTTGTTCTAGTACAAAATTCTTGTAGCTCGATTTAGCGCTCATGTTATTTGGTTTGCAATTTGAACAACTACCAACATTATAATAATTTCAAAGTCTAAAATGACAAGACTGCAATACAAGCATTCATATAGAGAGGGCACAAAAAATTGTTCCAACTCGAGCACTGCTCGAGTTGGCTGGATCTAACTTTTTTCATTTGCAGCATAGTATTTTAGTAATAGTATTTGAGCACTGTCCGAGTTAGCTACATCATTTACATCTTGATGTTTTTGTATATTATCTGGAATGAATTTACATTATAATCCTTTAACAACATTTTAATATTTGTTCATAGTCTAAAAAGACAAGACTATAGTAGAAGCGTCAACACAAAGAGGACATAAAAATTTGTTCCAATTCGAGCACTGCTCGAGATGGCTAGAAGTAACTTTTTTCATTTGAAACTTAATATTTTTGAAATGCATCAAATAGTTTCATCGATTAGGCTTGGAAAAAAAATTTCTCTTTATTTTTAAACATAAAAAATTCTTTACCAATATTATGATATTTGTTTGAAGTCTAAAAATACAAGAATATAGTAAAATTGTTCACAGAGAGAGTGTTCCAACTTGATTTTTATTTAAAACCTAGTATTCTTGTGATGGAACAATGTTGGAAGTATTTCTAGTGTGTGCGGTGGCTAGATATACTTATGGTAGTATAGGGATGTAGAGATTCGTCCACTTTTTAAGTTTCTACGACAAGCTTCAATGGAAATACGGAAAGAATCAACAGGAATGAGAGCTCTAAGGCTTACCCAACTAGTGCCCAAAACGGAAATAAAGCTAACTAGTAACAACAATAAAAATCCTTGCTATGGCAGACCCAACTAGCAAGATTGATAAATCCTACTTAACACCCAAAGGGAGATAATAAGAATTGCGGCTAAACTAAGCAATAAACAATAAAACCATGCCACAATTAAAGGCTAATGAAAGGAGGCAAGAGGAGGCCCGAGCACCTTCCCTCAAGCTATGCACCTTCCAATGGGAACACAATGAAGTGCAAGATAATCACAATAGTAATTTTGCCTTAATCACAAAGTGTTGTTTACAATGCAAATACCTCTCCTTTTATGGCAAGGAGGTTCTTCCATAAGTGTCTACTAACTTATGGGACTAATCTGTTTCTAGCCTTTCTAGAACTTCTAATTTAGGATTTAGAACTTCAAAGTTTCTTAACTTAGGAAAACTTAAGATAAAATATTTCTAATCTTAAGTTTCCTAAGTCTAAGTTCTAAATCTAAGTTTAAGCTATTTTATTATTATTTAAGCTTCTACTCATGGACTTACAAAACACATGGAATGGTTGAAGTTTATTGACAGATACTCACACGTGGACTTACAAAACACATGCCACAGAGTTTTATTTCTTTCTTTTTATTTTCTCTGTGTTAGCACAGTTGCTAACATTATCCCCCTCCTTATTGGATTGGTGGTCCCACACCGATCGACGCCTTTTCGTCCTGGATCTTTTGTGCTTCTTGGAGGCGAGATTGTTGCTGTTGGGAGTGGTAGATTGTTGTGCCGATCTTCCACATAGTAAGTGGCCAGATCGATGGTATTCGGATCAAGATAATGGACAATGTTTTGTGGGGCAGGTTGGTTAACGACAAACTGTTGACGTGGGGATGGGAATTGATTTGGTGCAGTTGGTCATGGTTGGTAGACCCCTGGTCATGGCACAGGCTGTTGTGGAGGGTAAGGCTGGTAAGCGCGATAGATGGTGGGTCTAGTGGCTACTGGGAAATGGTTTTGTAGTTGAGGGCATTCATTAGAAATGTGATGCTATGAGCAGATTGGACACCAGACATTTTCCCTTGCTGGAAAGGATTTCTCAGCAATATGTTTCATGGCGGTTTGGAAATCGGCAGTGAGTTTATCCATATGAGATTGTTGAGTTTTTTGCCATATTTTCATTTGATGTAGAAGTTCAGAAGATTGAGCAATATTGTCAGACTTCAGGTGATTAGGACGGTCTGGATTCTTAGATTTCTTTTCACGATGGTCAAAGTCATCATCGGAACCTTCGTCTTCCTCAAGGATAGCATTGGTCATCACATCTTTAAGTTGATCATAAAGGTCAACTGGTTTGAGTTCACGGCGGATGTTTGGGTGAGATATAAGGGATTTTGACAGTATATTAGGCTGTTTTCTCATAATCTGACCGTGGTCAGAATCTATGGAGATGATAAAATGAAAGATCAGGGTTTGTTAGGGCTGCAGACAGGCTGGCAAATTCTGATATACCTGGTTGGTTTGAAAAAAAGGTCAATTGGGTCACTTCTTTTCAAGAAAATGCCCAACTTGACTCTTTTGTTGCTTCCCCCCGGCTTGATAAGTTGCTCTGCAACTCGTGTAGGACCTGGAGAGACGACTCATGCTGTTTGTTGGTAGATAGAGACAGTCAAACAAACAAACATACAACACGGAAGCAAGAGAACAAAAAGGAGAAGAAGCTAGGTAAAAAATACTTAAAAAGCGGCAACGGCGCCAATGTTGGAAGTATTTCTAGTGTGTGCGGTGGCTAGATCTGCTTACGGGTGTAGTATAGAGATGTAGAGATTCGTCCACTTTTTAAGTTTCTACAATAAGCTTCAACGGAAATACGGAAAGAATCAACAAGAATGAGAACACTAAGGCTTACCCAACTAGTGCCCGAAACGGAAATAAAGCTAACTAGTAACAAAAATAAAAATCCTTGCAGACAGACCCAACTAGCAAGATTGATAAATTCTACTTAACACCCAAAGGGAGATAATAAGAATTGCGGCTAAACTAAGCAATAAACAATAAAATCATGCCACAATTAAAGGCCAATGAAAGGAGGCAAGAGGAGGCCCGAGCACCTTCCCTCAAGCTATGCACCTTCCAATGAGAACACAATGAATTGCAAGATAATCACAATAGTAATTTTGCCTTAATCACAAAGTGTTGTTTACAATGCAAATACCTCTCCTTTTATGGCAAGGAGGGTCTTCCATAAGTGTCTACTAACTTATGGGACTAATCTGTTTCTAGCCTTTCTAGAACTTCTAACTCGGCAGCAACAAGTCAATATCCTTATGTGTGTTGCTTGCGGAATTCATCTTCACACAAAAAAAAATTTACGACATTATTTGTTGTAATTTTTACAGAAACTATAGTTAAGCTCCAGTGATCACTGCAAAAAACAATGAAGAATTTCATTAGATAGATAATATAGTGACTACAAGTAAATAAGTAGACAAGTAAGAAATAGACATACTTGTTATGATAAGGCATCAACAAAAACTTCACAGCTGGTGAGCAAGCACCAAGGATAGAGTGCGACAAAGTGTCGTTGTCCTTGATGCTCTACAAAAAAAAATTGCTGAGAAGCGACAATTCTTTCATGGAATCCCTTGCAATATCATATTGCAGTAAGGGGAGACCCACCTCAATCACTGGATATCAAATTGCTGAGAAGCGACAATTCTTTCATGGAATCTCTTGCAATATCATATTGCAGTAAGGGGAGACCCGTCTCAATCATTGGATCATTGATAGAGGCCCTTCTATCATTCATCTGAATACAATCTGGGATTCTAAAGTTAAGAATAAAACCAATTTCTTCTATTTGGAAGAGAAATGGCATGTCAATATTATCTATAGCATCTGAAATATCTTTCTCAAATTTTAAATAATCATCAGAATCTAAATATACTATAGGTTTGACATTAACGAGAGGAGGGGGGAGAGTATTCACAATGGAGGAAATGTCCAAAATTTGTGTGGCTGAATCGACCACAGTATCTAGAGCTACAATATTTACAATTTTATCGCCTCTAGATGAGGAAGGTTGGAGGTCCATGTGTCAGACCTTTTTGGGAGCCTGAGCAGAGGATTGCTTGCTTCTTCTAGGGGTAGGTTGTTAGGCCTCTTAGTGGGAAGGTTAGTCCTATGAAGGGGTTCGTCTCGGGGAGTAGAGGGTTCACCCTTGTGAAGTCTACAATACCTCTCTCTCATTCTATACAGAATTTGAAAATCTTTGGGCATTATGGTGATCCACTTAGCATGGATGGAAAGCAAAAGAGAATCTTAAAAAAAAAAAGCCAAATAGTCCTCCGCGGACTCCTACAGGCACTGCAATGCTACAGGTGTGAACCTGACAAGACTCTGCAGACTATCCCGGGTAATCTTATGGATAGTTCTGTAGAATGGTGCTCTTGGTATCAGGAGCAAGGTGGATCTTTGATATTTCTTAATCTCAGAGAGCCATCTTCTCCTGTTACGCCTGGTCTGCCATGGAGGATTAACAGCAGGAGTACTAGTGGGTACAGTCCCAGGAGAGAAGAAATATCTCTGATTTTGTTTGATCCTAGACATCATGGTAGTATCAGATCAGTGCGCAGTTATCCTAACAGTGATGAGAAGAGAGTTACAAGTCCTGCAGAGGTGCGAAATGTACGGATGTATCGGTCTTGTGCGAGTGTCTACAAATAAAACAACGAGAGAGAGAGAGAGAGAGAGAGAGAGAGAGAGAGAGAGAGAGAGAGAGAGAGAGAGAGAGAGAGAGAGAGAGAGAGAGAGAGAGAGAGAGAGAGAGAAAGTGAGAGAGAGAGAGAGGTAACGGTGCACAGAAGTGGAAACAGGGCGCATAAGTCCTGCTAAATATCAATTCAATTATTATTTTTGAATCCATTATGATTTGTTGTCCAATTGAGCTCTCTGAAATACAATCACTAATGTGTTTAGTCCCTTCCTTAACTAAGGAATACTCTATCCCAAGAGTACTGTATATCCAATGCACACAATTTTAAGTGATGAACCCAAATGATTCACTAATCATGCGTCTTACAAGCAATATAAATCAAAGCCATCAGTTCTTGGTGAATCCACATCACACTGATTGTTTTACCAATTAACTTCATCCTGGAGTAATCAACTACTCAAGTTAATTGCCAATGATTCAGAAATCTTAAATGTCCAGGTGCAGATCTCAATTATACTAGTATGACACCACATTTAGATCCTTATCCAAATCATTTATAATTAACTCATAAATCTTCCATAGAAAGATCTGTTAACTCTGCAAGTATTTGTCAAAACAATACTTGATCATATGTTCATGTTCACCGACTAGGTTAAGTGCACCAAATAACTCTAGTAACCATATATCATATTCTACATCTAATATCACAATTGACATCCAAAACTGCGGATAACTCAATGGTTACAAAGATATAACTATGAATTTAACTAAATGAATTCTCTCCAAAAAATTAATAACTGGTATTAAGCAATTATTTATTGAGATTACTAAAATCCTAATTGTGAAATACATTTTTCTGATCACACTTGCTACTAAAATCCTAATTGCAAAATACATTTCCTGCCACTCTTCTTCCCTCCTTGGAAATTTTTAGTTTCCTGAAAATCTTTCAGTTAAGGTAACAAGAAGACTTAATGACATAAGCAAATGTTTAAAATTAAATACTGTAGAAAAAAAAAATCTGAAACAATTTCATTTCTATCCTATACTTGGGCTAAATAACCGATATATCAAAAGTCGTCTACTAGTATGTGAAACAGTACTAGTCTGATCTTTTGAATATAATTCACCATAGGATTTTTCTGGAAATGAAATCAATTTCCTATTATTACAATTTTTTCCATAAAATTGGACTGTTCTCCATTTTCACTTACTGGCTTAAGAATTACTTTGTTAAAGACATCTGTAATTAATGGGAAATAAGATTTGGATTCGGGTACTTCTTTTCCTATATTCACACCAAAATTGTGGAATAAAGAATTGCCTCCAAATATTATCCATTTTATTCCAATAATTACTCTAACAAGTGCCTCAAAAGCTTTTGGTCCCTTCAATCTTAAAGATTAAAATTATCAAGAACACAAAACCCACTGATCGATGTTCCACCGACTTGAATAGGAGAAACCGAAAAAACATGATTTAACTCCATTTAATGGGAGTATCAATACTCCAGAGTTAAAATATCAACATTTGGTACCTGGAAAAATTTTGGGAAAAATTTAATGATTTGTCATCAATCCTAAATCCGCAAACCCCAGTTCACCGATTCACTGTTAGGAAAACCAAAATTACCCGTTCAATCCATTTTTCCGACCAAGTTCTAAAGAACTTCATTCTCAAGTATTCCCACCGGTTAAGCCTTAGAGAAATCAGTAAATCTTTGTCAAGGTCAATTTAGGTAATTACCGACAATTACCTTACGAACTGACTGCAACTTGACTCAAGATTCCTAATATTCAAAAACCATTGTGCAAAAATCCTTGCAATCCTGGGCTATTGGTATGTTACCTCTTTACCACAACTGATAGCCATGCACTTTCAAACATTCGCTATGCAATTTATGCAACAAAACTCACAATGCCATGCATGTCATTACCCTCCTCTCCTCTCCTTGCCCCCACCCCCACTTTTCCAAAAACCCTAATAGCCGCCACCATGCATGCTATACGAGTGGCCTCCCATCGAGATCGAGAGAGAACAGGCATTTGGAAGAGCAAGGTCGCGTTCACTCCAAACGAGTGAGGAATCAGGGTCGGCGCCCCCTTTCACATCTCCATAGGCAGTTTGGGCATCACGAGAGAGAGAGAGAGAGAGAGAGAGAGAGAGAGAGAGAGAGAGAGAGAGAGAGAGAGAGAGAGAGAGAGAGAGCGACAGAGAGAGAGCGACAGAGAGAGAGAGAGAGAGAGAGAGAGAGGGCAACATGTACATGTAGAGACAAGGAGAGTACTTGCTAAATCGCGCGCCAGTTACCCTCCTCCATCACGCCACAGAACACCAAAGCAGAGACAAGAGGCACAAAATCAATTGCCATCAAGCTCTTTCCTCACCCACATACCATCGGACAGGCATTCCAGCAAAGTGAGAAACACCTGCGACCACCAATCTGGCTGTTATCAACCACATCCATGCATAGCACATGAAATCTGACTTTCTTTGATCCTAAATCCATGGACTATTCCAGTTCCTTAACCGAATATGGCCATAACACTATGTCATTTCATCCTATTTTACATAGCATGGATTCTTCCAACGATGATGTTCCTTCTATGAACCTGGAGCTACAACTACAGAAGCCGAGCAGCCAACAGTGCCTGTCATCAAACCAGACCAAGCTAGCTCGAGCAAATCTAGAGAAATTCAAGAAGAAGCATCATCACATCCTGGTCAACCAAACGTCCTGAGAGGTACACACCTCAATTATTCTGGACTTCATCAAAAGAACCAGAGAGCCTGGTCGAAGCAATTAACTCCAAGGATGTTGTGAAATGGCAAGAAGCTATGGAAAGCGAGTACAACTCACTTTTGACGAACCAGACCTGGACACTGGTCGACTTCCCCACTCACAAGAGAGTTATCGACATCAAGTGGATCTTCAAGAAGAAGATCAACCCTGATGGTTCCATTGCTAAATGGAAAACATGAACGGACGTCATCCATCAAGCATGCATGAAGTAGACAAGGCAGTTGCACTAGCCCTTCTCATGCTCTCTAATTAAGCACATATATTTCATGTCAGCACTGCTTCTTCATGCTTCATTCGTCAAATATGCATGAAGTAGACAAGGCAATTGCACTAGCCCTCGCCATATATCCCATGTCAGCACTGCTTCTCCATGCTTCTCTCCTACTTGACAGATGTCGTTCGTCAAACATGCATGAAACAAACAAAGCTGTTGCACCATGCTTCACCTCGTATTAACACATACATCCCCTACTTGACGGACGTTGTCCATCAAACATGCATAAAGTGGACAAGGTTGTTGCGGTAGCCCTCACCATGCTTCAACTCTCATTAAGCACCTACATCAACCCTCCTTCTCCATGCTTCCCTCCTACTTGATGAACATCGTCCATCACAACCATGCATGAAGTAGACAAGGTTGTTGCACTAGCCCTTGCCAAGCTTCACCAACGCATGCTTCTCTCTACCATGACGGACGTCATTCATCAAGCATGCATGAAGTAGACAAGGCTGTTGCACTAGCCCTCGCCATGTTTCACCTCTCATTAAGCACATATATCCCATGTTAGCACTCCTTCTCCATGCTTCATTCCTACTTGTCCCATCAAGCATGAAGTAGACAAGGCAATTACACCATGCTTCACCTCTCATTAAGCACATACATCTCATGTGAGCACTCCTTTTTCTCCATGTTTCTCTCCTATTTGACAGACATCGTCCGTCAAGCATGCATGAAGTAGACAAGGCAGTTGCACTAGCCCTCACCATTAAGTACATATATCCCATGTCAACACTCCTTCTCCGTGCTTCCCTCCAACTTGATGGACATCGTCCGTCAAGCATGCATGAAGTAGACAAGGTTGTTGCACTAGCCCTTGCCATGCTTCACCAACGCATGCAAGTAGTCCATCACCATGCTTCTCTCTACTTTGACGGACATCGTCCGTCAAGCATGAATGAAATAGACAAGGTTGTACACACACATACATCGCATGTGGGCAGCTCTTCTTCTTACTTCCCTCCATCCTGACAGACATCATCCATCAAACATGAATGGAGTAGACAATGTTATACACAATAGCCCTCCCTAAACACATGCATCACATGTGGGCAGGCATTATTCTTGCTTCCCTCTACCTTCACGAACACCTTCAGTCAAGTGAATAAAGCAAACATGATTAGTGCTATGAGCTCTCACTAAGCGGTACATTTTTTATTATCATGGTACATGTTTATTTACTTATTCATCACTGCTAATATTGGTTGCAAACAAGAAAAATAGATATGGGTGTTGCAGAAGTAAATAACACAAGTTCTATGGAAGTGATCTCTTGTGATGACATTCTCCCCATAATAGCAACGTGGAGGTAGATGTAAGGATGGAAATTTCTGAAGCTACTCCTTGGTATATGGAATCTATTGGACCAAATGAAGATAAGGGAGATGTATTTATTTATGTTAATGACAACGGACAAGGTTGCAAATGTATGGAAATAATTTTAAGCATGGATAACATAATGTCTGCATATGGTGTACCATGTAATTTTGCTCAAGTGGAATGCCCACAATAGAAAAAATTATTTGGTATTGAATTGCAATGGTCTAAGTACTCTCCTATCATGATGGGGGGCCAAGCAAAAATGGAAGAGAAGGTTCAATGATCAAGATGGGTTGGGATATTCCAAATCTTTCAGAATGGATCGTAGATTCCTCAACAATAGCAGCAATCAATCAACCAAAAATGAATCATTCAACATCCAACCAATAATCATCAAATCTATCAATGAAATTCACTCAAGAATCTAATCTGATTAGATTATTTATCACCTAATCTCTCTCTCTCTCTCTCTCTCTCTCTCTCTCTCTCTCTCTCTCTCTCTCTCTCTCTCTCTCTCTCTCTCTCTCTCTCTCTCTCTCTCACATAATGAAACTAGCACTAATGGACCCAAAGATGTGTTGGTGCAACCACCCATGGCAATTTTTCCTTTCAAATTTACATTTTTTATTTCAAACCCTCTCCCCACCTCCCCCCCCCCCCCAAAAAAAAAAAAAAGCCAACCTAGTCAAAGAACTCATCATTGTCGAAAATTTTGGCCACGTAGCACTACCGCACGCAGTAAAGCCACACACCCATTGCCACAAAGTTTGCCACACGAGACTCGATGAACGTCTTATGTGCATGGCAAAATGCCCATATTTGTAGTTGTGCCACTAGTTAGATCTCACTAATCTAAGGACGTCGAAACAATAGATCTTGGAGCTACACCCTCCACTTAATAAGGAGTTTATCCTTGGGAGTGCTCCTTGATCTTCAAAGACTCATATAGATCAAAGAGCTTAGAGCATGACTTAGTTGGATAAAGCACTCACACAATTGTGTCCCAGTATCATCAGACAACAAGACTATCAACAAAAAAAACGGTGTCAATTACCTTTAGACCTCTTTTCATCGAGATCAATCCCTCAATGGAAAAGAGGCCTAACAAATAGGTCCCTCAAGGTTTTAAGTGCACTTGCTAAAGAGAGCAATAGTTATTAGACCAATCAAAATTGTAAATTAGAGTTAACAAAGTATTATATGCAAGTTATCAAATTTTTACTCATTTCTACTTTGCTATTTGGATCTCGCTCATGTCTCTTCCTTGAGCTTTCGTGTTTCCATTGGCTAGCAATCGAATTTACTTATATTCTCTCGATTGCAATAGTTAAAAAAACAAAGTCTTATTATGAGGGATAGTAACATGTCAAAAAACTATATAATAAATATTATAAGGTCCTTCGAATAAAGTGTGTTGAACTTTAGTGCTTAAAGTTAGATATCATAAGGGTCATAGTTTTGTGCAAATTTTAAAAACATCATGAGCAACTTTGGAAAAGACAAAAACCCAAACACGCGCGCGCACAAGCACACACACATCGAAGTAGACAGGACATCAAGTTTTGTTTAATTGTTGTGATAAAAAAATTTCATATCTGTCATCTTTTACTAGTAGCTATCAGTGTTACGTTGAACATCGACTTATATAAGATTTTGAATAAAGTAAATAGAATACCCAAAGTATGAATGAATTTTGTATTAGAGATGCACAAACCTTTTTACATACACCTTTGACAAACATATAATTTCTCTTTTATATTTTTTCTTCCAGAGGTATCATCAACAAAGGAATGTTGTAATGCCTAAAGTGAAATTTTTGTAATACATATAGAGTTCAGCTTGGCATCAATGATTAAAAATAAATAAATCTTACAACAAGAATGGAATTAATGCTTTTCTATCCCTTGGAAACCCGTCGATTTTCTTCAAATACCACTCTCTAGTTGACAAACTTCGAGATGTTAAGTAAAGACTGACAAACACAGCAACAGCAAGCCCAGTCGTTGTTTGGCTGAGTAAAGCTATTCCCCAAAAGCCAATAATCTCAAAAAGATAGTGCGGGCAAGCTACATATTCAAATAGGCCACCATGAGGTAACATGTGAACATTTTGGCCATTCTTCCGCAAGTTTGCAAGAAGATAGTGATGGTAAAAATTACCACAAATGCCAAGCCAGAATAGTGGCAATCCAAGCCAGAACAAATTTGTAGAAGGATCGTCGAGAAATCGAGATATTTCTTGTGCATAGAATATGTGAATTGCAACTGTCAAATAAGTCGATGAAATAAAAACGCAGGTACCAATATCAATTTCCCCAGAAAAGCGATGGAGAAATATCGCCTGTTTCCATAACCACACTTTAGATTAGCAATAAAAAGATTGGAAGCAACATGTACCCTTGCAAAGCCAAAGTTACCTCAATGCTTATTTTTTTAAATTTGGTACAACTGCGCATCTCAACAATGATAAATTTGCTAGCACAATATGCTTTAAAATAGATATTATTTTCCATGCATTGACAATACACTAACCTAAGCATTAGAAGCATGTTCATGCAGTTGGAAATCTACTACAACTAGAGTTATGTCAGCTAGTTCATGTCGAATATTTGCTCAATAACTCACTAACAAAATTAATCTACTAAGAAAAGAGCACTTCAAAAGGGCCATCCAATAAAATGACTTATTTGATAGCTTGAGATCCTCCACAATGCCGCGCATGCCTTTAGCAAATTTAATGAAAATTTCCAAAGTTAAATAAAAAACCAAACAACAAAAAAGAAATATACATTAATGTTATCTTTCAGAGACTACCCAACACAGCAAAAGAGACATGCAATCTTGAACCTTTACCCAAGCACATAGTTTCAAACCATCAACTCCATCATGCATAGTTTGACAATATGTGAAGGCATCCCTACACTTTGGGAGTGTCCAAGTGTATAGGTAGGTCACGTGCACAAACATACATAGAGATTAGCTTTCAGACATTCAATACAAGACTAACATATTAAGTTAACATCACTTTTTCGAAGGCGAAGGAAGACTTACTCGTGATGAAAACAACATCTCTAATAAAATTAAGTCCTTGTTTGTCATAAAAGAGCATAATAATTTACATTTCATCACTTCAACTTGCTCATAACCTAATTTATGCCCAAGTGTAAGTGTCAATCACATGCAAAACGTTGCACCAACACTAGCTTTCATGCATTTGTTTAAAGACCAAATGTATTTAGTTTCTATCACTTCTAGAGGTTAGAGGGCAAATTTGGTCAGGATGAAGGTTAACAACACAGAGCATAGCAACCTCTACTTCTGCATAGTTAAACAAGAAAATCTCACATTAGCCTCACTCAAAACCTAACTGATATTGTTGGTGGAAACAAGGCATTATCTAAAGAAAACCAAAATTGTGATAATTTGACAATTGATTCACTAAGTTGCTTCACATATATATCTACACTCTGTAACATAAGTTATGCTAAAAGTATGGATGTTTAATGTCACAATTATTGATCTGTATGACTAGTATAATTGCCATGGCACTTCCTTGAACATGCAGTGAGTTTGAGCCCTGACTCAATGGCAGGATGCCACATGGCATCGATGCCCAAACTTGCTCGAGTAAGCTAGTGTCCGTGAAAAGTCTTTGTGCCCGCTAATCTCCCCCCAGCTCGATTTTCAGGCTGCACCTTGATTTTCTTCAGCACTAGATTTTCCACGCACCCACAACCACACATAAAGGAAAATCAATTTATAGTTTTAAGAACCATTAGAGGTGGCTCTAATTTGGTTATGGGATAATCTTCTCGGTTGGCCGAGCATCACATCATTACTAACTAGCCGAGCGCCACAAATTTTCAAAAAAAAAAGCCAAAAATGCATCGATTTTGAATCTTAGACATGCTTCTAGAATACGTGACACTTGATTAACTTGGTAACAAATGCCATATGCTATGAAAAAAAAATAGCTTGGTGGATCCATAATGTGTCTACTTATATCTTACGTGAATCAACGGTCCAAATTAAGTTTCGGGACAACCATTACCCAGGGCATGATAATAGGACATTATCTTCTACAACTTTGATTGGTTGAAATTTTCATCCCTTACAAGTTCTCATGGACGGAATTTTTAAATACTTAACCCTCGTGGATGGAATCTTGAACATGCATGACCATCACAAATGGAATCATTAACATAATCTTGAAAATGGTTTTCTTCTACTTCTTTTAAAATTTTACATGGATGGAATCTTGACCGTCCGTTGATCCTTATAGATCGAATCATTAAGATAATCTTGAAAATGGTTTTCGTCTACTTCTTTTAAGAATTTAGTGGCACTACCAAAGCGCGTGTTTGTTAGCCATGGTAAGGATGTAATGGGTTGGTCCTCTCCTTGCGAGTTTACCGTTCTCCGAGCCAAAACATCCGAGCAACCAGCTGATTTCCGAGCGCTGGTTGTTGCCCACCTCTATTTTTTGTCAGGGACTATCTTTCAGGGACCTGACAAAGGCTGTGAAACTTGAACTTCTTGAGCTTGAAAAATTTGTGAAAGTGGCAAGCTTCTACAAGAAAAAACATAATATTATCTCAACACTTTAAACTAGATTACATATGTGTGAACCAATTGACCTTGAATATTTAGCATAATATCATGTTTCTATTTACCATGAAATCCCAAAAACGAGGGTGGATTCCACCTCTTGTTTTGAGATTTTAAAAATGTGTTCACTTCTAGGACCTGACAAAGGCTCTCAATTTCTTGAGCTTGAGAAATTTGTGAAAGTGGCAAGCTTCTAAAAACAAAAACATAATATTATCTCTACACTTTGAATTAGATCACATATGCACGAGCATTGACCTTGAAATATTTAGTATAGTATCATGTTGTTTTTTACCATGAAATCTCCAAAAGGGGGGGGTGGAATCAGCCATCTACCTGCAGATGGGTGCAGATGGGTGAACATATTTCTAAAATCCTAAAAAGGGGGGTGGAATCAGCCATCTACCTGCAGATGGGTGCAGATGGGTGATTTATGCAATTTTGCCATTAACAAGATGTTTTTCAGAATAATATCAAGTAAAATCATGCAAAATACACACAGATATGATTGTTTAGTTCGAACTACTTAAAGAATGTCCCAAAATTATCTCCTAATAATGTCATACGCATATAACAAGCATTTGATCTCTGGAATGGAGTTGAAATTTGATGGTCATATCTGAATCGATTATGTCACTTTCAAACATTGCAAGTTTTCTAGAGATTGTCAGACGTTCGCAATGTGTAGAGCAGTTGATGCAGTTGATCTACCTATAATAAAAAACTGGTCAAAAAACCCAAAGGCAATGGAGTAGAAAATTGCCAAAGACAGCTCCCATTGGCATGATTGGGAAGGAGTAAGGAACATTGAAATACATGCACTGCTCTAAGAAATTACGCTAAATAGCGTAATGTTATTGTTGTATGTATTATTGTCTTACGAGAATAAATATAGTGAAATGCAAGTGTGTTATCCATCTAGGACACCATGAACATCCTGTGGAACTGGGTGGAGTGAGAAAAGCCATATCAAATATAAAGAAAATGGTCAGAGAAAAGATACATCTAAATGTCGAGGGTGGTTATAGATACATCATGTATTAAAAATGTGCATTGTTAGACTAGGATTTGGATTGGATTTTGTGAATAGCACCTTGGAGGGGAGCTACAAGACTTCTGGGTGTGTTTTGATCATGTCAAAAGAGTAAATTATTGGACAATTATGAGAACACAAGTACACATGATCCTTTTGTCCAAGTGTTCATTCACCAAAGAATGGATGGTACCCATGGGCTTCCTAGGACAAGCTTGTTTGACTCCATGCATGAATTTGGTTAGCAGTGGAAGGCCAAAGATAGCTCATGACATTGTATAGTCCCATTGCTAGTGTATGATAAATGCAATTGTGTAAACCTCTATCTGTCATGCTTATTTGAATGAAACACATCATGGTAGGTGATTCTAGTTTGCAAAACTTGAAGTCGAGATGTCTGGATGCTGAAAAATGAAGTAGCCTAAAACTAGACATGTGAATTAGATTATTTAGAGAAATTTTGTTGGCTTAATCCCTTATTCAAGTATTCTTCATTGATGATATCCACCGCTTTTCAAACTCCATGAAACTTTGTCCAATCCATGATTCATCCTAACCACAATCCATGATTCATCCTTTGTTCCTCCTCTGTGGTAGATAAAGAGAAATAAGAGCTCCACTATACTTAGAGGTCTCAACACCCTAACTGATCCACCCAACCTTGCCTACTCCCTGATATGGAGCAAGCCCCTCCTAGCCCAGTGTGAGGACTAATAGCATGCATACTGCCAAGTGTCGGCCACGTGGCACTGACGTGGCCGACTGCACGTCGGGACCCAACGTGGGGCCCTATCTCGCTGACAGGGTCCCTAGATTGTGTTAAGCCCGCCATGGCTATAAATCGTGCCGGGGCACACTACTCACACTGTCTTGCCCTGCTGGATATGACCCTGACTGTGGTATCTGACCTCCTGTGTTCCCTAGGGTTCGGCACTGGTTACATTCTCGTAACACTCCCTCCCCCTTAAGAACCGTCTTGGTCCTCTAAAACAAAGTCTAGAAAAATCTTGCAAAGGACGCTGCCTCTTTCTCAGGTGGCATTCTCAACAGGCTGATCATTCCACTTGACTAGATATTCCCGATATAGAGTATGACGAGTCTGTCTCTACTATCAAGAATCTCCTCTGGTTCATGTGGAGGTTGTTGAGAATCCAATGGGAGAACTAGAACACTCTCCCCTACCAGATTTTCTGATCTGGCTAAGGCTTTTCGTAATTGACTGACATGAAAAATTGGAAAAACCTTACTGTTGTGTGGGAGTTCTAGTTCATAGGTGACCTCACCTAGTCTCCTACTGATGGTAAAAGGACCACAATACCTACGAGACAACTTAGCACACACTCCTGATTTGAGGATTTTAGAGTCAACTGGGACTCTCAAGTAGACTTTCTCACTAGCGGAGTACTGCACATCCCGTTTGTGTGGATCTGCATAATGCTTGGCCTGATCCTGGGACTGTCTAATGCTACGCTTAGCATGTTCTATCATCTGGTTTAGGTCTTCTAAAACGTTTTTGGCTGCTTCAACTTTTTCTTGTTTAAACCCTACAGTTGTGGGTGAGCGTGGCTAGAAACCATACATCAGCATAAATGGGTTGTATCTCGTAGCGGAATGTTTGATACTGTTATAAGCAAACTCTAATATTGAGAGATACTCCTCCCAATTAGTCTGCTTTTTGCTGACATATGCTCGAAGCATATCCTCCAGCACCTGATTTACTCTTTCTATTTGACCGTCCGGTAGTACTCATGTTAAGTTTAGTGATGATGGAATACTGCCCTCCAAAATTTTCATTAAACTTATTGTCTCGGTCGTTGACTATGCCGGAAGGTAGACCGTACAATTTAATGATTGCAAAGGTATCTGAGACTTTCATGGTCTGTCAGGACCTCAAAGCTGGCACCATACAGATAATGCCTCCAAGTCTTAAGAGCATAAACTATGGAGAAGAGTTCCTTTTCATAGGCACTGTACCTAGTTTGTGCTGGCTCGAGTTTTTTACTCTCGAACGCAATTGGTCGTCCATTCTGAGTTCGTACAGCACCAACTGCAAAGTCGCTAGCATCTGTTTCGACCACAAAAGATTGGGGTCAACGACCTCTAGAACTGGTGTTGTAGCTAAGGTTGTTTTGAGAGCATCAAAGTCTCCTGCTGTGCGGACTCCCATATGAACTCCTTTCCCTTCCCCTTAAGAAGATTTTTCATGGGATTTGCTATCTGAGCATATCCCTTGATAAATCGTCTGTAATATCTCGCCAAACCTAGAAAGATCTGAAGCTCTAAAAGATTCTGAGGTCTCAGCCAACTAAGTATGGCTTTAACCTTACTGGGGTCCATCTTAATCCCATCTACCGAGATAATGTGACCTAAATAAGCTACTTCTTCAACGAAAAAATTCACACTTAGGTTTCTTAGCATAAAGCTTATGCTTTCTAAGCAGTCGAAACACCTTTCTGAGATGTTTAAGATGCTCCTTCCTCGTTTATAGTAAAACGAGGATGTCATCTAAGGCGCCTAACCCTCACTCGTATTTTCAAAAATAGATGTTTTGATGAAATCCAATCCTCGAAGTGCTACTTTGGTAACTTGGAAAAAACAAAGATCACATCGAACCACTAAAAAGTTAGTAATAAGTGGTGGATGGGTTTGTTTGGGCTTGTCTCTGAAAGATAATCCCTGACAAAAACAGAGGTGGGCAGCAACCATCGCTCGGAAATCAGCTCATTGCTCCGATGTTTTGGCTCAGAGAATGGTAAACCCCTCCTTGCGGCAAGGGGACTTGCCACTACATCCTCACAATGGGCCTCCAAAACCACCACTATCTATTCCTTAGTCCCAAGTGTTTATTATCTAAAGTGACTTACTTGATCCCTTCCTTTGGAGTTTCACTCTACCAAAGAGATCAACACAAAACTAGTTACCAAATACTAGAAAGTAGCAGCTTTAAAGTGAAAGCAAATAATCCATCAAACAACCTCTCTCCCCATGCAGCTACTCAGTAGAATGCTATTTGCACTATCACGTAGCCTGTGGAGACATTCTGAAGCAACTACGCTAGGAACAACAAGAAAACCCATGTTTTTCAGTCCATGTAACAGCTATGCAGACAATTGGTTCCAAGAGAACATCACCTCAAGAACTCTTTTCCCGAAATGGATAGCCACAGCCAATGTTACAGCTAGCACCCGCAAATTTAAGCCTGCGTACCGATCTAGCTCATTAGCCCATCCTTGAAGCCCCAATCTGTTTAACACCAGCGCAAGGTCCAAATATCCAAGCTTTTGCCCAAGAAATAGAAGCGCTGCAATGCAAGATGGTAGATAAAGTATCACAAATCCGATCCTGCCTGGAAGCTTAGGGAATCTGTTAGTGGGTGATACAAACTTTGAGTATTGCAGCCCATTTCCGGTCCGCTCTAGAAAGAACAACAGCAATCCGCTGAGGAAAAGAGCAATAGCAAATACTCGAGGGTAAGGATCCCAATCTGAATCTGCGTACAGAATGAATGGCGACATTGTGGGTCACGTCCTTCCTTCACATTCGCGGGAAGACAGCTTCAGAAATGTGTGTTGAGCGGATCAGAAAACTCTTTTCCATAATAGCATCTCAAGAACAGAACCGGTGAAGCGTTTGCGTTCCATCGGATTTCCAGGCAGAGAAAATGCTTCTTGGTTTCCAAGGGAACCAAGGGATGCTCGAACCTGGGACCAAAGAAACTTTGGATGCCAAGCTAACCAGTTGAGCCAACCCCGTGGGTCAGGCAGAGAAAATGGGATCGTCCCGTTCTTCACTCACCTTATCTTCTCTTGACTCACATTCTCTTCTCCTCTTTTCTTCTTCTTCTTCCTTCCTTCCTCTCTGAAAAAGCTGTCACCTCACATTTGTGAAAACTTATCAGGCACTCATTCAATTATATTATTTCATTTTAAAAGGAGCTCTTACATTTGGGACTAAAGAAACTTTGGATGCCAACCTAATTCTATGTATTGCCACTCAAATATAATTACTTAAAACCCATCCGATGATTATCACTTGGAATGTAACATATGAACAACATCTCATTAGTGTTGTCTACAACACTGTGATTCCTAAAGGCATTTCAAGACCCTTCCACAAAGCGAGGGACTTGTGCCTTGGGCTATGGCCCCACGCACAAGAGCCCTAGGACATGCATGCATATTCCAACCTAGATTTCTAGATTTCAAGCCTTCGCGGATCGTGAGATTTTTTACACTTGTTTGTTTTACATAACCTTCCATATGAAAGGTGTAAATCACTCAACCTTCCAAGTTGAAGGTTGAGTATTATGTGTGATTTGAGGTCAAGACATCCTCTTTGAGAAAATAAGGGCCCTTGATTTCAAGGACACTACAACAACACTAGCACTATCTCAACACTAACACTGCCCTATAATATAATTTATCAATCACTTCACCCCTCTTTTAAAGAAATTACCAAATTTCCATAAAAGTTAACTAGAGAGATGATATATGAAAATATGTGACCACATGAAAATTCAACAATAAGTGTCTTCTCCCAAAGGATTCACTCTATTACAAACATAACTGTTTTTTCAAATATTATCAATCCGAGTGACAGTAATTATCATCAATTGATATCCATCTATGCTTAAGAGACGACCTAGGTTAAAAAAAACTGAAACACAATTACCCTGGAATCAACCTAAATTTCGAGCCTTATTCATACAAGTAAGTAATTCACTTGATCAGTTTCAGTCCTTCAAAAAAATAACTTCAAGCAGCTGGAAGGAATCATATGAAGTTATGTCTTGATGACTAGTATTGATAAATTACGTAAGTAAGTAAGGGTTCAAAAAAGCGAGAAATAGTTTTAAAGAGGATTGATCACGTATTGTCTTTGCTATATAAACTCTGATATTTTCAAAGTTCAAGTAATTTTCTTTCATGTATCCTAAAATGTATTCTTCCTTCAATAGAACGTATTAGATATAAAGAATATGAACAAAAGCCGTCAAACATTAGTTAGATGAAAATAAAGATGTCTTTCCCCTTGATCTCCCTTTGAGATTACCCCCCCCCCCCCCCCCCCCCCCCGGAAGAGATGTGGATCATCCTATAGAGTTAATACCCTTTTTAAACCCATAAGTAGGCCACATTATAGGTTAAGTTAGTTGAAGCTATTATAGGTCGAGGAGCAGCTAAATGAATATTTAGCAAAAGGATTCATTAGACCTAGTAAGTCACCTTGGACTTCGCCCATTTTGTTGGCCAAGAAAAAGGATGGTTCTATGTGAATGCGCATAGACTATCGTGCGTTAAATAAAGTTACTATCAAAGACAAGTATCCCTTGCCTAGGATAGACGAAAACTTTGACCACCTTAGAGGTGCTAAGTATTTTATTAAGATTGATCTCCGATCTGGATATCATCAAGTTTGTATTAAAGAAGAAGACATTCCGTTGGCCACTTTTCGTTCGCGGAATGGTCGTTATGAATTTTTGGTTCTTCTGTTTGGATTAACCAATGGCCTAGCCACGTTTATGTGGTTGATGAACACCGTGTTCCGTGATAGTTTGGGAAAGATTGCTTTGGTGTATCTTGACAATATCTTAGACTTTATTAGTAAGAAGACTAAGGAGGAACACTTTGAGCATTTGCGTCGTGTTTCAAGTATTTCGGAAAAACTCATTATATGCTAAGGAGACGAAGTGTGAATTCTTCAAGGAAGAGATTCACTACTTGGGTCATGTCATCTACGTGGATGGTATAAAGATGGACCCAGAGAAAGTTGCAGCCATATTAAAATGGCCTACACCTAAGTCGGTGGAAGAGATGCAGATCTTCCTCGGTTTAGCAGGATATTACCGATGGTATATCCATCAGTATGCACGCTTGACTGTTCTTATGGATCAGCTCAAGGGCAAAGGAAATACATTTAGTTGGGGACCAAAGCAGCAAGCGAGTTTTGAAGAAACAAAAATCGCAATCGCAACACTACTCCCGTTCTCTCGATAGTGGATCCAAATGA
>CM055104.1:49341980-49393817 GCA_029204225.1 Diphasiastrum complanatum | reverse complement strand
TTTAGTCTCATCCATATTGTTCAAGGAACAATACGAGTCCATTGCATCATTAGCTTGTAGAATATTTTGTGGAATGGACACCCCATGGCCCTTGACCTTGCAAGGAAAGCTAGGACCTTTTTTGAGGCCTTGGGCTGGCCTTGGCATTTTGCGAGTAAATTTTTTGTGAGTTTTGCAAGTTCCTTTCTTGTCATGATTCAACAAAAAGATAGCACATGGTGTGCTACTTTTTTTATGCCACTACTTTAATCTTTATTATTGAAAATGTGTTTTGACACATAGTTAGAAATCTCACAAAGTAAAAAAAAATTCAATTTTTTTTTTTGTAGCGTCAAAAGATAGCACGCCAACGTGCTATGTCTGAGGCTGCAAATTTTTTTCTCATTTCATATAGCATGTTGGCGTGCTATCTTTAAAGGCTATTTTTTTTTATGGCTATTTTACTTAGCACGTCCCGCTGACTATGTTTACATGTTGAAGAAAAATATTGTAAGATAATGCTTTTACTCAAAATTTGATTCTCAAATGTGTCAAGTTAGTTTTTCTATTTTATAATTTACTCAGCTAGCACAGCGGCAGTCTAGTCGAATCATTACCAAAAAGAAATTTATTTTTCAAGAAAGTTCTTTGAAAAAAACTTCGTTTTTTAAAATACAAAATTTGCAAGCTATCGACCCGGCATGCTAGCTTTTCAAACTTCATTGGACAATTTTTTTTTAAATAAAAGTAAACCTATATTTATAGAGTAACAAAGTATTTTGTTATGCACCTATTTAAAATCAGATCAATATTTTCAAGTATGCATCAAACCACAATTCTTGTTCTTAAAAAATCATGTATGTTGATTTCACACGTGTGGAATGTCCACATGTACTTGTGATCTCCTAAGGTGTGTAGATGCACCAAGATCAAGACTAGATTGAGATTCAAGAGTCTATCTTTGATTCTACGGCAAAAACACACTACTACATGCATTCAATCACTTCCAACTCTCACTCACACATATGGGAAGTGTTCCAAAAGTAATCTAAGTAAAAATAAGCTACTCTCCTTGGGTAGAGCAAGAAAATCATCAAAAGCTCTCGGGTAGAGAGAGAAAGCTAGGAAACCAATAACACTCAAAATCCACTCAATTTCCAAAATCAATTAGATCCAAATGAGAAGTACAATGATACTGGTAGATCCATGAGCTACCACAATGCTCAATCATGATTGGACCACACTTTTGCCACCCTCTTAATCCTATTGGACCATTGATCCAATCACCTCTAAATTCTATTGGACCATTTTCAAGCATATCTCAAATTCTATTGGACCACTCATGGTTTCAACTCTAAATCCTATTGGACCTCTTAAACTTCATCAAACAAAAGCATTACACTTGTCTACACTGTAATTGGCTCAAGTTTGGCCTCCTACTCTATCTTGACTCAATAGTGGCATTACAATTGGAAATGGATTATTTGCCATCTATGCCAAATTTGACCCTATCAACATCCTACACCTAGATGCTTGATACAGAAAACATAAGACCCCTATATCTAACTTTTTTAATTTAAAAGTCTTCACACGTGGAAACATCCTCCACACATGTGAGATGCATTGCCTTCAAATCTTGATCCATATGCAAGGATCTCACCATCCTTCTTGATCACACAATTGTCAATATTGAAATTGACATCAAAGCCACTATCAAGAAGTTGGCCAACACTTAAGATGTTCTTTGTAAGCTTTGGGACAAAAATAACATTGTTGAGAAATAGATTTTTGGAAGATGCAAACTTCAAGGGAAAAATCTTGCAATGTATATGGTCTTATTGACTCCATCATAAGGCATAATAGATGAAAAAGAGTGCTTGGAGCCACACATATGTGAAGATGCTCCACTATCAATATACCATGAGTCATCCTTGTTGAAGGTTGAAGAGGAGAAGCTTGATGCCATAAGAGAGCCTTCTCCATCACTTGCAATATAGTCTTCTTTCTCATTGGTGATGTTGGCTTGACTGAGTTGATTCTTCTTCTTGAAGCAATTGGTGGCATAATGGCCTCTCTTGCCACAATAAAAGCACTTGATCTTCTTCTTCTTGAGATTTGAAGTAGAAGCATGAGAGGTATCCTCCTCCTCTCCATCTTGGTCTTTAGCTTTGTCATTAGAGAAGTGATGGTGTTGCTTCTTACTCCTCTCTTTGTGCTTAGCAAATAGAACTTTGCCATCATCATGATTGAGTGATAGCTTGTCCATCCTCAAGAGTTTGTACTCTTGTCTCGATTTTTCAGAAATAAGCACACTTTGAAGGGCCTCCAGACTTGGTAGCTCCTCCTTAATAGCATAGGATTGACAAGGTTGTCATATTCATCTCTCAAGCCATTGAGAATGACTTGGACTAGTCACTTTGATTGATTGAGTCACCAATACATGCAAGCTCCCTATGAATATCCTTGACTCTCAAAATATAATTAGATGCACTCTCATCACTTTTTTGACTACTTTGGAAGATTTGATTTCTAATTCTGAGGAGCCTAGAGGTGTTCTTAGCCTCATAAATGGACTTGAGACAATCCCAAGCTTCCTTGGATGTAGAACCTCAAAATCTCATTAGAGACATTCATCTTGATATAGTGGAGAGCCATTGTAGCTCTCTTCTTGTACTTTTGTACTTCTTGAAGGACTTGAGGCTCCTCCACAATCCCAAGTACAATGTCCATCACATCTTGGAGTATCAAGATGGACTCCATCCTCATGGTGGCAAATGATGGAGGGCATCGGCACGACAATCTACCACTCCCGACAACAAGAGTATCGCCTCCAAGAAGCACAAAAGATCCAGGACGAAAAGGCGTCGATCATTAGAGGAGTTCTAAATCCCAAAAAGACCCTTTGTAAAGATTCTTTTTATATTTTTTCTCAAATTTTTCTTACACATGGACCAATCAAAACACTCAAATTTGAAATCTACGTAACGTAACTTTTTTAGTCCACATTTTGATTCCATACTAAAAATGGCATAACTTTTTAGTGGTAAGTCCAAATTTAACAGACTTTGGTGCATTAGAAAGTGCTCAACAAGGGATTTTTAATGATATGCTACATGGCATACTTCTAAGCTACGATTAAAAGTTATGGCAAGTCAAAAGTATTAGTGTTATAATATTTTAATAATAAAAAAGACATCTTGCACGAATTCTTAAAGGGTCTTTTTGGAACTCAAAACTCCTCTAATGTGGTGTGGGACCACCAATCCAATAAGGAGAGAGATAATGTTAGCAATTGTGCTATTACAGAGAAAATAAAAAGAAAGCAATAAAACTTCGTGGCATGTGTTTTGTAAGTCCACGTATGAGTATCTGTCAATAAACTTCAACCATGGCATGTGTTTTGTAAGCCCATGAGTAGAAGCTTAAATAATAATAAAATAGCTTAAACTTAGATTTAGAACTTAGACTTAGGAAACTTAAGATTAGAAATATTTTATCTTAAGTTTTCCTAAGTTAAGAAACTTTGAGATTCTAAATCCTAAGTTAGAAGTTCTAGAAAGGCTAGAAACAAAGTAGTCCCATAAGTTAGTAGATACTTATGGAAGACCCTCCTTGCCATAAAAGGAGAGGTATTTGCATTGTAAACAACACTCTGACATTATGCAAATTGCTCTCTATTGAGATTATCATTCTATTTCTTTGTGTTCCCATTGGAAGGAGCATAGCTTGAGGGAAGGTGCTCGGGCCTCCTCTTGCCTCCTTTCATTGGCTTATTGTGCATTTTTTTATTGGTTTATTTAGTTAGCCGCAACTTATCCTTCAAACCCTCTGGGTGTTAATATAGGTCTTAGTTTAGCAATCTTGCTAGTTGGGTTTGCCTTAGCAAGGATTTTTATTGTTGTTTTTAATTAGCTTTATTTCTGTTTCGGGCACTAGTTGGGTAAGCCTTAGTGCTCTCATCCCTGTTGATTCTTTCCGTATTTCCGTTGAAGCTTGTTGTAGAAACTTAAAAAGTGGACGAATCTCTACATCCCTATACTACACCCGTAAGTAGACCTAGCCACCGCACACACTAGAAATACTTCCAACAAAAACTGTACTAATGGCTAAACGAGGGTCAGTTCGTCTACATCAAAGGCAAGGATATTGCTCCTAAAGAATCTTCATCACCTGCCATTGACACGACAATCCGAGCATCTGGCTAAGGCGTGTCCATTGTCAACCCACTTTGTGATAGTGAATCAGACGAAGATGTTGCTGCTACCTAGCAACAAGTCCCAAGAGTGGTTCATCAGTCGAATCCTCCCAGAAGATCAAGCTGAGTGCGCACACAGCCCACAATGTATACTCTGAGTCTGCATGTCTCTTGATACAAGAACCTGACAAAATTTCCAGATTTCACACATGTGGAGAATGTCCACAAGTATGATGGATCTAATTAAGCTTTGTGATTAGCACAATAACCCGATTCTAGATTGATTAACAAGATCTAGTTCAGAAGATATGGCTTAACCACAATCTAGCATGCTAAGCAACATAATATGATAGCAATGGATCAATAATGAGCAAAAGTACAAGATATTAGTGTATAAGCATTAGCTTCAACACGAGTTAGAGAGAGAAAGATAGAGAGATAACAAGCAAAATTGTTTAGATCCAAAATGGCATGAGATAGCTACAAAACTTTGGTTCTTCATCATTCATTGTGAGGAGAGCTACACATATTTATGGAGTTTGAGGTAGTTCGAGGTAGAACCACATCCAATCATCATAAAATGACATCTAAAGTGACATCTAGAGTCAATGTGACATTCGTCACTTCCCATGCATGAAATTTTACCAACTTTTTTCAAGTGTGCTAGTTTTAATTAGAAATGTCCAAATCATCATGCATGTGTCTATTACACTTTGTGCATGCCTTGCATGTCACTATGGATCACTTACAATTAATTCATGTGAATTGCCACGAGTTTCTACAAGCATAACTTTGCTAATGCTATATGTACAAACTATATGCAAGTTGTACTCATCAATCTAGATATTACATATCTATGTAGCTCGACTTCTATCTAGGACAAATTTGGCATTTTGCATTTATGAGCTACGTACTTGCATGGTACAATATTTGTAGCAAGCCAATAAATCAATATGGATTGCTTTTCAGTTTTAACACTCCTCCTAAAAATAATCTATATTGATTTGAACATGGATCTTGGTATAACTCCAAGATTGGCTCTATGCTTGATGAAGGAACTTTTGCTCAAAGGTTTGGTGAGCATATCGGCAATACAAGATGATGTGTCGATGTGCTCTAAGTTGATTTCCCCTCCAATGACCTTCTCTCTCATGAAGTGATGTGCAACTTCGATATGCTTGCTCCTTGCATGGAATATTGGGTTGTTGGCAAGGGCTTGGGCTGAAATGTTGTCACACATGATCATAGGTGGATCCTTTTCCATGATTATCTTTAGCTCCACTAGTAACCTTTTGATCCAAAGCACTTCCTTTGTTGTTGTAGTGAGTGCCTTGTACTCAGCTTCACGTGATGAGAGTGATACAGTATCTTGCTTTTTGAAAAGCCGAGGTATCAAGATTCCTCCAAGATATATGACATAAGCACTTGTAGATTTTCAATCTGCTCTATCACTTGCAAAATTCGAGTCAGAATAACCAATAATAGAAAGATCTTTCTTTTTATATAATAAACCAAAATCAAAAGTTGAAGATATATGTCTAAGCACTCTTTTGACCATTTCCGATGATAAATAGTTAAGAAAGTCAATCTCTAATCCTAGAGTATAGTGAATTTTCTCAAGATCTTGCATCTTGAACTCTTTTCCAAGTGCAATCTTGGTTTCCTCAACTAACTTGGTACAACTTCCTGTCAGAATGATATCATCAACATAAATAAGAAGGATGACAATATCTTTATCAAAAAACTTGACATATAAGGAAGGATCATAGATACTAAGATAAGATCCTAGTGACTCAAGAAAGGTGTTAAGTCGAGAATACCATGACCTTGGAGCTTGTTTCAATCCATATAAACTTTTGAAGAGCAAACAAACTTTGTTTTTGTCATGGATGAACCCAATAGGCTGATCCATATAAATCTCTTCTTCTAGATACCCATTTAGAAATGCATTAGAGACATCTAGTTGAAGAACTTGCCATTTGAAAGAACAAACAATAAAAATTATGATTCTAATTGATACCCTCTTTGCAACTGGAGCAAAAGTCTCCTCATAATCAAGTCCATAAACTTAGCCTAGCCTTGTACTTGTTGATTGTGCCATCTTGATTATACTTGACTCGAAAAACCCAATTGCAACCAATGGTGTGCTTGTTGGATGGAAGATCCACAAGCTTCCATGTCTTATTGGCCATCAAAGCAACATATTCCTCCTTCATGGCAAGTTACCATTCCTTTGAGTTGAGTGCATCATATACATCCTTCGGCTCCTCATGAGAAATAATCAGTGGAGTTGATTTCCACTTTCTTGCCTCTATCTTCATAGATAAGCCTTCTAGGCTCAGATCTTTCTCTTTGAGATCTCCTTGGTGAAAAGATTCGAGGTGACTCCTCCTCACTTCTCGGCCCCATCTCTCCATGATAGTCTTCAAGGGTGATGATTGGAGTATCTTTGTGAGAATCTTTGAACTCGGCCTCCTCAAGAATGTATTTTTTATCCTCATGGAATATAACATCCCTACTCTCAATTATAGTTGAGGTAGAGGGAACATAGATTCTGTAAGCTTTCTTGTTGGATGCATATCCAACCATGATCCCTTTAATAGAATTAGGATCATATCTTTTCCTTATTTCCAAGGGCACATGAACAAACCAAGCACAACCAAAAACTCTAAGGTGATCTACCTTAGGTTTCTTCTTAAACAAGACTTCAAAAGGTGATTTTCCAGCAAGTGCATTGTGAGATAATCTATTGCACAAATAGTTTGCACAATTTATAGCTTCATCCCAATAATCAATAGGCAAAGAAGCTTCAACTCGAATTGCTTTAGCACATTCACATAAAGATCTGTTTTTCCTCTCAGCAACTCCATTTTGAGATGGAGAATAAGCACAAGAAAACTCTCTCTTTATTCCTTCACCTTCACAGTAATCATGAAACTTGTTGGAGATGTATTCACCTCCTCCATCACATCTTAAAGCTTTAACTTTGAAAGAAAATTGTTTCTCAACATAAGCTTTGAAGACTAGGAAGTGATCAAAAACCATAGCCTTTGAAGAAAGTAGATACAACCAAGTATATCTAGTAAAGTCATCAATAAAGGTGACAAAACATGTTGCACCACCAATATTTTTAGAAGAGAAAAAATGTATATTTGAGTGTATAAGTTCCAAAGGATGAGTAGTCTTTATAAAAGACTTCTGATATGGCTTTCTGTGTGATTTTGCAATAGCACAAGCCTCATAAGGCTTGAAATCTTTGGAAAGAAATTTTGGAAGACCAATAGCCTTCACTTTCTTGACCATAGAAGGCATAGATTTAAAGTTAGGATGACCCAACCTTCTATGCCAAAACTCCTCCTTAGATATCAAAGCAACTTCACAAAGGTTTGCATTCTCATAAGAATTCAACTTAAAAATTTCACCACATCTAGATCCATCAGCAAGGATCTCATCATTTTTCTTGATAAAACAAGTATTGGAGTTGAACTTTATATCACAACCATTATCAAGCAACTTTCCCACACTAATTAAGTTCTTTGTGAGTTTTGGAATAAAAAGAACATTAGAAAGTGCAAGAACTTTTGAAGAAGAAAGTTTCAATGGAATGTTGCCAATTCCTTCTATAGGGCACTCATGATCATTAGCAGTGTAAATAGATCTCTTGAGTCCTTTGTAAGGTACAATTGAGTCAAATGACTCCTTTGAATAGCACATATGTGAAGAAGCTCCACTATCTATGTACAAGCTCCATCTTTTTGAAAGGTGACTCAAGAAAAACTGGACACCATGAGTGATCCTTCTCTATCACTTGCAACAGAATCTTCTTCAATCTCTTTGGAGAGATTAGCTTGCTTGAGTTGGTTTTTCTTCTTAAAGCAATTAGAGGAATAGTGCCTCTTCTTGCCACAGAAGAAACACTTCACTTTCTTCTTCTTGGTCTTTGAAGTACATCTTAATGAAATGTAGAGCCATTCTAGCTCTCTTCCTATACTTAGGAATTTTAGCCTATGTTTGAGGCTCCTCCTCAACACCAAGCACAATATCCATAACATCCTGTAGTATCAAAATAGACTCTATTATCTTTGAATTTTCATAGATAGTGTTAGAAGACTTGAAGTGACTTATTTCTTACCTTCAACAATACCTACCTTGCATAAGGTTCATTTAAAACTAAAAGGGTATTCTTGGATCTATCCCTATCCTCTTTAAGAGGTTATAACTCTTGATAGACACATCAGATTGATTTGGTTTCAATTTTTATGGAAAGTACAGATCATAAGCTTTCCATCAAGCTATAACACTACTATCTTTGGATCTATAAGCAAGGAAATAAAAGAGACTGAGTATCACTGATTTTCACACGTGCGAAATTCCAGATCCATACTACCACTTTTCAGGTCTGAAAATTCAGTTTCAATCCGATCTGATCCAAATCCACTTCAGAGAAAGGTGAGAAAAAGTGTAAAACTGTTTTTTTGCTTGATTTAGCTCTCAATTTCTTGTACAATCAGAGATGTTAGCATGCAAAGCTTAATTTGGCTCTGATACCATGACAAAATTTCCAGATTTCACACGTGTGAGAAATATCCACAAGTATGATGGATCTAATTAAGCTTTGTGATTAGCCTGATTCTAGATTGATTAACAAGATCTAGTTTAGAAGATATGGCTTAACCACAATCTAGCATGCTAAGCAATAGAATATGATAGCAATAAATCAATAATGAGCAAAACTACAAGATATCAGTGTATGAGCATTAGCTTCAACATGAGTTAGAGAGAGAAAGATAGAGAGATAACAAGCAAAATTGTTTAGATCCAAAATGAGATAGCTACAAAACTTTGCTTCTTCATCATTGATTGTGAGGAGAGCTACACCTATTGGTATCTAGAGGTACAACCACATCCAATCATCATAAAATGATATCTAAAGTGACATCTAGAGTCTATGTGACATTTGTCACTTCCCATGCATGAAATTCTACCAACTTTTTTCAAGTGTGCTAGTTCTAACTAGAAATGTCCAAATCATCATGCATGTGTCCATTACACTTTGTGCATGCCTTGCATGTCACTATGGATCACTTACAATTAATGCATGTGAATTGCCACGAGTTTCTACAAGCATAACTTTGCTAATTCTATATGTACAAACTATATGCAAGTTGTACTCATCAATCTAGATATTATATATCCATATAGCTCGAGTTATATCTAGGACAAATTTGGCATTTTGCATTTATGAGCTACATACTTGCATGGTACAATATTTGTAGCAAGCCAAAAAATCAATATGGATTGTTTTTCAGTTTTAACAGAACCGACGATAGTCAAAGAGGCAATCAACCAACTAGACTCTGATCTCTGGAGAGAAACTATGGACAGAGAGTATTGCTCTCTGATCAAGAACCAGATGTGGTCACTAGTCAAAGCTCCTATTGTTTGCAATATCATTGATTACAAATGGATCTTCAAGATTAAATACGATGCCAATGGAGCAATTGATCGAAGGAAGGCAAGACTGGTAGCATGAGGATTTACTCAGATCTCCAACGTCGACTACAGCGAGACTTTCAGTCTAGTAGTCAAACATTCGTCGATCTGAATACTCCTGTCTTATGCTGCAGTTGTCGACCTTGAAGTACATCAACTTGATGTGCAAACAACCTATATGAATAGAGTTATACAAGAAGATATCTACATGATCTAGCCTAAAGGATACATTTTGGAAGGTGTGAAGAATCATGTCTGTAAACTCCACAAAGCACTTTATGGCTTGAAACAGTCTGCCAGAGCTTGGTTTCAGAGGATCAACACATTCATCATTGAACAAGGATTCAAACCAAGCACAACGTCTATTCCAAGTCAGTGCAGCAATCTTTCATTATCATCACCTTATACATGGATGATACGTTGCTCTTCAACAACAATACGAATTTGGTCAAGGATTCTAAGCAGATGATGTTTTCAAAGTTTGACATGACTGATATGGGCGAAGCTCACTTCTGTTTGGGCATTCAAATCCACAGAGACAGAGCGAAGCGACTGATTTACATCACTCAACAAAGGTATCTTCACAATGTTCTTAACAGATACAATCTTACATTAGGGGATATTAGAACTCAAAATGGGCCCTTTCTCAAGATGTTGTTTTTGACTTCGCACGCTTTCAACGCTTATGTGTCCCAATGAATGGTGTCCATCTGTGACGAACTGTAAAAGTGGTTGACGGAAGGAAATTGTATTTAACCTTTTCGACCAAATTTTCGTGATTTTCAAATATCCTGTCGGGCAGAACAAACAATTGTGATTGGACCATAGTTACTGTCCGAATACTCTTATGCTACCATTCACTGTGCACTCGAGATAAAGTTGACGTCAATAGTCATAAAGTGTGGTTAACTAATCCTTGTAGTTTAGGAACTTCTTGTCATTCATAGGTATACCTCTCATTTTCTTTATTCTATCTCTTATTTTGGATTTTCATTCTTAGGTTTACCTTGCAATCTCTACATTCTCTCCGTTCTCAGCTTGCGTACTCGTATTTTTGACTAATGGCTACACATAATCCAAGACCAAGAGGAACCATTGATGCAATCAATATTTGCAATGAAAAAAATGTAAAAGATCAATGGATACCAAGAATATATTGAAAATATCAATAGATCTTGATGCATCCCTCTGCAAAAGGCTCATTCCAAAAAAGAAAAAGATTGGATAACATATATAGAAGCTCTTGGAAAGGCAAGATAATGGATTTTAAAGTATTGCCTGTTGGTCAATCTATCACGAAAGTTTTAGTTTAGCATTCACAATGAACTCAACATTCATAATCTGAATCCAAATAATACAAGAAAATGCAATTGTAAGTTTTCAGATTTAATTTTCTTAGAGTTAGCATTTTCTTTAAATTATATTTTTCTTGAGATGTTTTTGTTGGTTTTGCAGATTTGTGTCCATCAAATTTCGTTGAATGGCAAACAGTTCAATCGATTGCAGGAATAATCGATGGCATGCATTCGGATATCGGTATTTTACAATATAAAGGTCATTCTCCAAAATCACTTTTAGAGTCAGAAGTTTTTTTATGATCACACCTATTTTCCTGATAAAAATGGTTTAGTTGGTAGATTAGAGCCATATTCTCTACTAGATTTTTCGAGTGAGAAATGGATTTCTCCTGATGCAGCAATTTCAGAAAGTTTTCTATCTAGGCTATATATTGATATTCAGAGTATATTAAAATGTAGCACTGGATTAAAGAATAATATATTAAGTTGGTATCTATCTTTTACTATTTTTGTTGATTTTTTTTTCAAATGCAATGTTTGAGAACGAAAACAATGTTTATTTGTAAGGACTTGAGTGCTGGAATAATCGTCGAGTTGTTGGATGATAGTTGGGATAGAAAAAAAAAATCAACAAGTTGAGTGCAGAGTATGTTACTCATCCATGACATTTAGATATCACATCAAAAAACAAATGCTCACTTTGCTGCTCTATTATAGAAGATGGATTAAATACAAAAATGTTTGGAAGCCACTTGATCAAGATTTTGGTATAAACCCTCAAGAGCAACTTCAGATAACAGTGAAAAGAAATGACAACATTCTTGCAATGGTTGAGGTCGAGGAAAATTGGTGTCTCAATCACATTTGATCAGAACTAGACATGTTGCAATTCGATCTACCTCAGTACTATCAATTTCGATTGAATGGTGTAAAGGTACGTTATGCCATACAAAAATATTTTTTTTTTTCTATTTCTAAGTGAATCAGTTTCATAAAATATATTAACTAAAAAAATTGCTCTTTTGCAGGTAAGAGTAAGGCAGGAAGAGCATATAAAATGCAAAGATATTGGAACATCAAAATTGAAGATCCATAGATTATGAACTATGGAATTTTGTATTATGTAATACAATTTTTTGTATACATCATTTTTGAAAATATATGAACCACTTTTTCTATGAGGCTCTTTGATTTCTATGATCTCCATTTCCATGGTGCAAAACACAATGTAATTGCAACTGGATAATATGTATTTTTGATAACAAGATTCATTGTCTCCTACAGGAAATGCATTATCTCCATTGGAGAGATCTTCAATCACTTGAACTCCAGTGACCACTACAATCAGATATCAAATCAACACTTGCCCTTGTTGAAGTCTCGTATATATCGGTTGTATTTTTGGTCTTCATTGCCTTGGTCTACATTGTCCTTGTCTTGGCAGATTTGGATATGTTCAGAAGATGATCTGATCAAAGCTTTGCTGCAACAAATCTAAGTGAACTAATGTCGCATGTTTGGATTGGTTGTGGCAAAGGTTTGATCAAATCATCTTTCTGAACTCATCCAAAAAAAATCATGGTAAAGACAAGGCAGACCAAGGCTATGAAAAACAAACATGTCGAAAATCTCGTAGAAATTGAAGATGAATGAATCATAACCTGAATTAATAATAGAAAAACAAACAAGTAAGAACCACCATAGAAAACTGTAAATATATTTCTATAAAAAAAAAATTGTACATGTGTCTCATCCACATTAAGTGAGATGAATGTTTTATCAATATCAACTATCTATGATCTCTAAATCTATTTCTCTAGTTGGAAGTAGCTTGGGTGGAGAATACTCTACCACTGCAACTGGATATGAATTTTCGATCACAAGCTTTATGGTCTCCTGTCTGAAGTGTATTATCTCCATTGGGGAGACCTTCGGGCATTTAAACTGAAAAAAACATAAACACAGTTAAATGTGTGTGTGTGTGTGTGTGTAATAGAGTTCATCTTTAAAAAAATTGGATTACACACACCCTCATCATTGACGTACAAGGACAACACACATAAGCTCCAATGATCACTGAAATCATAAAACAATAAATTTATGAGAATCAATGTGAAATCAAAATTCATATGAAAAATTCAATAAAACAAAATCTGAAAAATAGACACTTACTTTGTTATGTATGGCAGTACAAGAATTGGAGTCCCAAGTCTGACGTATTGGAGCATATATCATGCAGACTTTTGAAATCAGGAAAATCAAATGTAGCCATGAATTGAAGGGGAAACAATGCTACATCTATAAATAATGGGGTCTGGAAAAACTCCATCCAGTACTGAATTGCCCCACCTCCTACATTATCAGCTAGCATTTTATCCCTACTTTCTAATTCACATGTATCTAATTTAGGAAGGGGAAGACCAGCATTGGTCTTCGACATCTTAAAACTGTATCTAGGACCTAAAGCTTTAAGATATGTATTCAACAATTGGTCATATTGTACATATTGAGGAGTATTTTCAAAGGCAAGTGCAGGGGGTGACTGAAGTAATACAGATAAAGCACAAAAAGAATTGTCATTCAAAATTGATTCTACCTTTATATATACAAAATCATCTAAATCATTTTCTAGAACAGGAGGTGGGAAACTAATATTTATGGGGGTAGGAGGAGACATAGATTTTGAAGGAGGAGGAGATTTATTAGGAGAGGTAGATTTAGCAGGAGAAGTTAAAAATGGAGTTCTAGGAGGAGAAGAAGGAGAGTTAGGAGGAGACTTGGGAGGAGATTGCCTAGCAGATATAATCTTATCCAGAGGAGATGGCTTTGAAAAATCCCTCGTTTTATTAGGAGGGTCATGAGACCTCCTCTTCTTTGAAACTCTCCCGTTCTATATACAAAAAACAAACCGAGATGGTTGAGATTGCTTTCGTTTTCTCCTATCTGAGTCTTGCTTTGGAGGAGAGAAAATAGCAGGTCTAAAGTACTCTATAAATTTGTCATATATGTCCCGTAGCCTGAACACAATGTTGAAATCCTTGGGCATGATGGTCACCCTCTTGGCATGGACAGCTGCAACAACAGTATTTGAAAAAAATTTCACTTGAAAATCCTCATATGCAGTGTGCAACGTCTCTATTGTCGTTACAGTCCATCTCACATCTGCAGATAGACTTCTTGTAACCTGTCTGACGAATTTTTGTATGTGAGCTTTTGGATTCAGAAGATTATTGGTCTTCTGTAGCTTCCGAATATCCTTGAGCCAGGGTGGGTCTCTTCTTCTGCCCTTTGGCCTAGGAGGAGGTGATGTTGGACGAGGCGGTGGTGGTGCATTTCCCTGACCCCCTTCTATGATTGGGATTCCACCAGGGTGGACTCGTGTTGTCTGCTTAGTCCGAGCCATTAGTATCCAATATCAAATCAGCGCGTGATGAAGGATAACTCAGGCTTAGAAGTCAGGTCGAGCACGTTAAACCGATACCTGAAATAAATCTAACCGATAGTTGGTAGTGGATGGACGCGTGCGAGTAAAAGTGGATTGTAGGAAGGTTGCTTCGAGTACGCTGAATCGATATCGCATGGATGTAGAGAACGACAAGAAATTTAAGCAAAAAAATTTTAGCGTCGTCTATTTGTTTATATAGAGAAAATACGAAATGATTGCAAACGTGGTGGTTTGGATGTCCGAGGTTCGGATTACGTTGATGATTACTTCAAGATATTCAGAGGCTTGTCAATAAAAAAAAAATGATTAGTCAATAATAATGACCACAATTAATTAAAACAAAAGTATGATCACATCTACAATTTATTGCTGAAATTGACAAGTTAAGCTATAAATATCTGAACTTTTTTTATATCCAATCATAATAACTTAAAAAAATTTCAATGGCCATTATTTCACCCAATAGCAAATTGACGCGCATATACAGAATGTGAAAATTAGAGAGGCTATTTTCGTGCACTGAACCGATATTGAAAGATAATATGAATGATCAAAGCTTGACTCGATAGATTCTCCTTAGCTTTGGACAATATGAAGAGTCTATCAAATCAAGTTTTGATCATGCAAAATACCCTCCAGTAATTTTGAAAATTTTCCAACTTTTTTTTCCTACAATAGCTATTCGACGTCACTGTCTTCTCCAAAGGCGCGCTGATCTGATATCTGAGACGCGGAACGCATTATGAACGCCTTATGAAAATATTCTGAATGAACATTATCTCAAAAGAAATTTTTTTGTCTTTATGGTCCTTAAATAGGGAGAGAGTCTATAATGATTCTCCTCGTACATGTTTTTCAATGTTGTCCATTTATTATTTGTTTATTATTTGTTTAATGATAATTCGGTGAGGCTAGTGATAGACTATTTAATGTATTCTGACACAGGTACAAATTCTAGGATCAGGGCTAATGATGATTCGTAGAATCTGGTGATAGACTATTTAATGTATTCCGACGTAGGAACAAATTTGTCTCATTCTGATTGGTGGATAAATATAGGCCGTGTTCCTCAATTCATTATTTGAAAAATGTATGGTTGTGATCAATAGAAATTGGCTATAAATATGGGCACCACTCTCCATATTTCAATTCCGTGATCTTTCATTTTGAACTCACTAATCATTTTGTTTTCTTTTTTTCTCGCGATATCGAATCGACGCGCGCCTTTCCATACAGTGCACAGTCAAATTCATTCAGGTGCGCTGAATCGATATCAGCCTCTTCTGACGTGTGCTTGCAGAAAATTTCATTCTCATCCTAACGATATCGGATCAACGCGCCAACTGTGGTTCATTCCTCTACCAATATCATTCTGTCGCATTGAACCGATATCAGGTTCAAAATATGGCTAGTTCTTCCATGTCTTCAAAAAACTAACTTCTGGAATTTTTTGAATGCCAATGATATTTCATCTAAAAACTCTCCCTCGTTCTATAATTCTCTTTGATTCTCTTCCATCTGCATCTCCTGTTAATCAATTAACTCTACTCGATGTTCCCTTATATTTTATAAATAATGAAAGTTATATTTCATTTCATAATATAGAAGATGTTTTGAATTTGATAGAGGATGAAATCCTCTCAATTTTTGCTCAAAATTTATCAGAATTTTTCGACATTGTTGATTACACATATGATGACCTTGAAAGTGAGATAGATTATGATAAAGATGGCAATTGAAAATCTGGCAATGAGACCTTGGAGGCCATGATTGAAAAATCTAAAGCCTATGAAAAAACTTTGCCTACAGAGGAGGAATTTTTGGAATTCCAAAAAAAATATCCCCCAAGGCCTAGATATATCCCCTCTGGAAATGTAGAGGCCATTGGAGGACATGACATTAGCAGAGCAAACGTCGTTGAATATGATGATTATGATCTGGTACGTAAATATTATACTGGTATTGATATTGTTCAGTTTTCATATTTCAAACACTGTGTTAAAGTATGTGTTTGCAATGTTATGTATCATTCTAAATTTATTTTTATTTTCTCGTTTACAGGATGCTATTGAAATTGATGCCTTTGGTATGAGACATGGAGGCGTACGAGGTGTATCAGCCGGGAGAAAGGATGTGTCTCAATCTCATTATTTGAAAAACTTTCAAAATAATGAGATTTGTATATATCATTCATCTTTTAATCCATATGCAACCACTGTCATTATGGCCATCAAATCATTATCAGTTTGTTTAGGAGGCCATAAGTACGCAAGAAGAATATCTAAAATAGTTTTTTGTGAAAAGGGATTTGGCTATTAACATATTGGGTTATACTCCCAATGAGACTACAAAAAGATCATCTGCAATGGCCCTTTATTCGGGTTACATTGATATGAGCAAAAGAAAAAAATTAGAATTTTTGGATCCATATGAAAGGAGATTATTCCTTCATGACAATACCATTCGTCCGAATCTTGAAGAGGATGATGATGATAATTAAACAATTTTTTGTAATAGATTTTTGATATATTACAAGGATCTCTCTTTTGTTATGAATTTGAATGCCTTTCAAAATATTGTAATACTTGGCGAGTTTTTAGCTTGATATCTAGGTTGTGCTCTTCTATAAAATCACTGAAAAAGTTGAACTAAATATTTATTTCTTGAATTGTGTTCTCCATGATTTGTTGTTCTATGAAATTCTCCCCTTGCTTGCCAATGAGATTTTTCCATGCCTTGTGATGACCAGATACTTAAGCTCCCATAATCCTTTGCAAATAAGTTGCATGATGAAGAAGGATGTGCTACAAACAATATGTTTGATTAGTTACATCAGTAGAAAAAACTACAAGCCTGAATGAGAAAAGTACCAGATAATGATATAGATTAGCACCATGTAATGAGTAACGTTGTCTTTTTCCCAACAATCATGTACAGATTCTACAAATGTGGTGCAATGATTTTGCAAAGTCCTCATATCTTATGATGGTAGGTTTTATTTCCTGATAACACCTATGAGTTTGTCTAAGTTGGTCTACACTTGTCTCTTTTCCACTCGATTACTTCATTCCAGTGTTCGTGTGGCTTGAACAATTTCTCTCCAAATTTCGTATCTAACACTAATTCTTTGCATGTGTGATTGGATAAGAATCTTCTTGCTTTAGCACCTCCAATTGATGGCTTATTAGGAACCTTTCCTTTTTTCCCGGAGAGTCTGTCACTTTTTTCAATCGTGACATTCCCTTTATGTAGTCCTGCATTTGACAGAACTATTTCCAACCTCCTAATTGCTGCTTTAGCCACAGACTTCATGCAATAAAGACATGGATGCTTTGATGTTGTCCCATGAGAGACATTATACATACATTTCAATGTTTTCAAATCCCCTGCAAGGTGCCATTGATTTGAAAACTTCCATGGTTTTTGACTATAAATTTTTCACCCTCCAAATGTCTCTTTATAATCTTGCCATAATTTGTTCTTGAAAATATCCATGAAAGTATTTTATGGTCCTCTTTCAAGACCTGTAGAGAAGCAAGTAATGCATGACATGTCAATAAAAACTGACAAGGTATGAAGTGTTAATAACGATATTCTAAATGAAAATTGAAATGTATGTCTGGAATGCCGCCAACCACCATATGTGACTTTCCGATTGAACACTAAACGTTCGATCATTTGTATCTGCAATTTTGTTCATCAAAGTGACACTCACTCATTCCAACTTTTGACCCTTGATGATTTCAGATTCATCCAATTTTATTACAATAATGATCTTTTCATTTACTTGATATTCGTCTAGTTTATAGAATCGAATAATGTATTTTAGTACATTTTCAATATCAAGAAAAATATTATTGCAATCGTTGTAATTGAGCTCACCATATTCTGATTTGTATAATTCAGTTATGTGAAGGGTGGCCAACTACTTTGAATATTCCGTCATTATAATAATTTCTTGCTAATCTTACTCGATATGGACACGACAGATAAATTTTCTTCACCATCACTTGAGAAAAAGCTTTTAACTATTCTAAAAAATGTAGAATAAGCATTTATGCTAATTCCAGAAACATCACATGCACCTTGTATCACATTTGCATCCAAGTATGAGAACATGACTTAAAGATGATCCAATGCATGAACAATATGTTAAAAGCAACAAACATATGAAACTCAAATTATGCTTAATAAATAAATAATCCATGTTATCAAGTGGAAATCAAACTTAAATGACATATACAAATCGAATAAATAGTTTATATGACAACATACTTGAATGCTCAAATTCTTTTTTTCTGATTGCCGCTATGTGTAGATAAGTTATCAATATTTTTCATCGGTACTCTTTTCTTTCTTTTTCTTCATCATTGCCTTATTGATTGCTTTTATATCAACAGTAGATTTTAAACTCTCGGATCGCAACTTTTCCATGGATTCTAACATGTCCTTGTTTGATCCCCGAAGAGTAATGACTGTAGCATTCAACTCTGACATAACATTCTTGAGTGCATTGTTTTCAGCACTAGTGTGTTGCACATAATGAAGCAATTGCTGATTTGCACGTTGCAATTGTTGATTAGCAAACTGTAATTGTTGAATAAGACAAGATATGCTATGCATTCCAATATCACAACCTTTGACAATATCCAAGTAATCCCCTATTTCCTTCACATACATATTTGAGAAGACAAGTTATGAACTTAAAATCTGGACACAAATTGGTAGCTGGATCATTAGAATGAATTGATCCATCCACCCACAAATCTATATTCATATGATTATTCATTCTCAATTCTCTAACTATTGCAGTAGCATTCTCTACAACTTTCGCATTTTTCTTAATAATCGGAGTGCATTCCATTGAAAGAGCAACATGCAAATGGAAATTTGCCATTGTTAAAAGCTACAATCATGTAAATGCATCAAACTACAGTAAATCAATATGATTAGATCTAGCATACCTTACTTTTAGTTAAACGTCGGGCAAGGCCGAAAACTCAGAAAACAATGATCAGAAGTTACCGGTTTGCATTCTCTCTCTACGTAACCTCTCTCTAAAGTGAAATTTCTTAAAGGGCCCATTTTGAGCCCATATTTTCCCTAATGTGAATTGTAAATTAGCTCACTCACCGATGGATCCAGGCCTGCATTTGTCAAAGGACCAATGTCCCCAGACCAAGCAGAAAGAGGAGTAGATGAGAGAGTATCCTTATCGATCGATATTTGGATCTCTCATTCCGTACCAGATATCTCTTTTGCAGTAAGCTCACTTAGCCAATATATGGCTAATTCTGGCATTACCCATTGGAAGGCTCTCATAAGAGTCATGTGATATATTCGAGCTGCCATGGACCAGTGCATCTGCTATGGAGATGTCAGCAACGACAATCTTCATCAGCTCAGTGGATATTTTGATGCAAGCTGGGGAGGAGATGTAGACAATCGTAAGTCCATATCTGGATTTACATTCTTCTTCAACGACGGTCCTATCTCATGGAACAGTCGTAAGCAAATCTCCATCGCACTTTCTTCTATGGAAGCAGAATACATTGCTGTTTCTCAATCTATCAAGAAAGCGTTTTGGTTGAGAAATTTACTTTCAGACATTCATTTGTATCAATACAGTCCTACAATTTTATTTTGTGATAATCAGAGTGCTATTGCCTTATCGGCCAACCCTAGATTTCACTCTAGGAGTAAGCACATTGAAATCAGATATCACTACATCAGGGGCAAGGTTCTCAACAAGGAGGTAAGCTTAACGTACTGTAGAACGCAGGACATGGTTGCAGATATATTCATGAAAGCATTAAGTGTTAATGCACACAACAAATTTTGTGCATTGCTTAGTCTGAAGATCAAAACATTTACGGATCCAGATTAAGGGGGGGTGTTGGATTTATTTCCTCTACTCTCCTAAATCCCATTTTAATCTGCCTCCATTCATGCTGCATTTTTACTCACGTTGTCGCACAGTCTGCATATTTACATGTAAAATAAGAGAGATGAATAAAACATGATTGTCTGCATAAATACAAGTAGATTCTCACAGGTGAGAACAGGCAGAATCTTCACCAACGTTCATTTAAGCAAAAGCTGACGTCACGGCCCTTTTCACGCTCACCCCATGCAATTGTGATAACAAACTTGACAACGACAACAGCCATCCACGATCTCCTACACATCCACTTTGTACTTTCTTCATCTGCACACCTGTAACATTGTGTATATATTGAATACCACTTGTGTATTCAGATTTTAATCAAGAAAAATCAGGAACAAGTGTGTGTAAATATAGTATCAAAAGCTTATCAGAGATAAACGAAGTAGATGCCTTGTGCATTGATTCTTTATTGTTAGTAATTGTTAGGGGTTTTTTCGAACGAGGGGTTGGTTCCGTCAAAAAGCCCTAAAAGGGGAAGGGCCCACAATGCCCTTACAGTAGGCACCGAGGATAGCCGCTTCCAACCCTGGTGGCTCGTTCGATCGCTCAGTGCTCTTCCAACCAATGGAAGTTTTCTAGGCTTCTAGAAGTATGGTAGAAAGAGGGTAGGTTCAGCTTCAGTAAGCTTGGTCTTGGCACAATACTATGGTCATCCTCTCACACTACTATCAAGACTGATTCTTCTAGAACAGTACTAAAACTATGACATCCCACGTCCTTGCAAGATCCACTATTGGTAGGATGCAGGGCTCTAGCGCTCTAAGGATTTCATCCAACAGCTCTATCCCGAGCATCTTCAGCCCTAGCAAAATAGTAATGGTTAGATGGGAAGTACTGATGTATGGCATGTTAGATCCTAGAGGGAGATTGGGACACATCCCTGTCATTGTGGTGTTCAGACCATACATTAATTTCAAGGACCCTAATTATTGAAAATATTCTAGACCTTTAGAAATATGACTACCTAGAGGGTTTGGTGGCATCTTAGACCAGCTAGATCTGATTTCTTCTTTCAAACCTCTAAATTGTTCTCATCTCTAACGGTGAACTCATGGCGGTGCAATCACATAGGTCTCCTATGTACCTAGGATCTTCTCCTAAGTCATATTCCTGGTCTCGATTGGTACTATTGTCTAATCCAGGCGACCGTATTGCTGCTTCTCTAAGTAGAAGGGGGTGGGCTATGTCTGCATACGTGACAGAGGTGGCTTCTGTCAGATGCCAAAATCTGTCTTCTGTGAGTATTATGTTCGGTGAGAAGAAGTCTGGTTCGCTCGGCTCCGATATCAAGTAGGGTATGAATCTTCAGATGGCCATAACTTTTTAACCGTGTGTCAGATTGAAGTGATCCAAAAAAAAAAGTGTGCAGTTTTTTATGATCTACGTAATGGTATAAAGAGATGCTACAATTCTCTTACTAGAGGCAAGCTATTTTCCTCCTTCACATGTGCTCACTCCACCTCCCTTCCGCATGTGAGGCATGACGTGACACGACGACATATGCGCGAGGACACGGCCTCGGGTTTCCCTCCCACTTCAATTTGATTTTTAGTGTAATTGTTTTATCTCAGAAGTGGCTATCCGAAAATGAAGTTGGGCCGCCACCGTTACAGTTTAGTATACATGGAAACACACCATTGGGCCATGTGGACATAAAGCCTTTGAAAAGTCAAAAAAAGCATCTTTACAAAAGGCCCTTTTGGATTCAAGAGTTCCCCTAATGCCACTAGCCAATGATGAGTCTCACCAACCTATAATGGATGATACATTGGAACCTATAGAAGAACTGCCAGAACTTGAGCCAATCGATGCTACAGAACCACCGTTAGTGAACGTAACACCTACTGCTACAGAACCTACTGCCAACAGAATGGCAAGACGTTTGACTGAACCAATCGTAGTACCCCCGGAGACAGGAGGACTACCCAAACTTAGGGACCACCTGCTTTATTAGTGCCATCACAAACCCACATCATGAAATGATGCCCACGACCAGAACAATGGAGCCACCTACAATGGGAAAAGTAGATGCAGATTTGTTAGATGGCTACTGCCCTAAGGTAGACGTACTCATAGATAGCCTAGTCATTTCAGGGGCCATAGTTGATGCAGAAAGAAAAAATCGAGAGTCTCCACATGATGGTAACATACAGTGAGATAACAAGCTTGAAACATCACTACTTTGAGTAGTGAAGACAGTTGCTGAAGGAAATTTATGCTTTGTACATAAAGTCGGATCATATGAGATGGATGATCTGCAATGAATGTATACATTTGAATCAGTACCACCTACTGATATCAGACAACTAAGAAGATTCTTCTCCATATTCACTGATCAAAAACCATCTTTCATAAGGTCCCTATTAGGATAGAAAAAATAAGAAAAAAGTAAAAAGAAAAAAAAAAAAATGTGAAAAGAGAGAGAAAGAAAGACTGAGAGAAAAGTAAAAGAAAAAAAAGGAGAAAAAAGAGAAGGACTTCAGCCATTTCTATCAGACCTCAAACCAATTTGTGAGGATGAGTGACACCTCACACATCCATAGGAGGTGAGGACGATTTTTTCCTAATTGATTCTATAGATTGATGAAAACCAGTGCTTCCTACTATCTGGTACATTGGATCTTAGGACAGTAAGTTGTCCTACATGGACTATTCTCACAATCTAGGGCTTGAGAGAAGATTCGGTACAGAGAGGCTAGATGGTTATTCCCTGTTGAATTGGTTCTTAGAGAGTATAAGTTGAATGTCTGAAATAAAAAATCAAAAAAAGTTGGTAATCACCAATCTGGACCGGTTTTAGAGTTGGGGCACTAAAGCCTCATTGCGTATGCATTCACACACACATCAATGACACGGTGTTAGACACAATACTGTTGACTTGAATCCATATCATCCCATCTCCAATCTTGAGATTTGCAATTGCATATCCCTCCATGCATGGGTCCAAAAATGGGCATTGTCTTACACTGATGGGAATGAGAGCATTTGCCATTTAGGTATGGATTTTTGCAGGTATGAAGACACCAAATTGTTCAAAGATGCTGCGGTTAAATCCAATCCGGTTGCAGATGGATCCTAAGGGCCCAATCGATGGCCTTTGGGTTGGAAGTTGTTGAAACCACCAACTCACTTTGGTTAGCATCACCTAGCAAGGGTGCTAAGCCCACTATACTTGATTCATTGCCAGGAGATGGTCTGTGAAACCAGAGACTCTGGGTCCGCCGTATGGGGACCATACTACCCAGTGGTAGTCGCCAATGTTAGCCGATATTTTCGCATGAAAAATTGAACTAATATTGAAGCTTAAGTTCGCAATAACTAAAAAAATCGGCATGTAAAATCCAGTTATTAGAGAAAAATTGGCACAAGTTTGCCTTAGAATTGGGTCCCAGCCCACCCTAAAGTGTCTAGACACAGTTTAAAAGTAAGAAACTGACTTTCAAAAAATTCGTCAAAAATATTTTGTGGTCAAATTTTGTAAAGACCGAGCCAAAAATGCCGGTCCACCTAGAATTGGGTCCCAGCCCGCCCTAAATGAGGCTAGAGAAAAGTTTGTGGCCTTAGAAATGGCTGTGATAAAGTTTTACGGCTTTTTGGCCAGTTGTAAAATAGCGTGCTAAAATCCTACCATGTATAGAGTTGGTTTTACTAATGTGTGGTTACCTAGTGCATTTTCAGGGAAACTGTGCTGTCGTGGGAGCCCTAGTCATGAATGCCAAAAAAAGTCAACTTCAGTCAAAGAGCCATGAAAGAAAAATATTTATCGGGCAAAACCCAAGCTGTGAATTATGGGCAATACTGAAAACTTGCAGAAACCCTAATGGGTAAAATTGGGCAAATTACGAGAAATGGGCAAAGTACGCAAATCAGTCGGTAATTCGGAGAAACCAAAAGCCAAGGGCCGTCGGGCTGTACCTGCTACAAAGAAAAGAAAAATTAAATGAAGGGCTAAAAGAAACAAAGGACCAAGGACCAAGGAAATGGAGGGCGCCTTAGGTGGAGTAGGGGCTTGACAAAAGTCCTCACCCACCTTTTGGATAATAAATGTAAACAAGACTTTAGGACCTAGAGGGCCTAAAAGATATTTTTTCTAGCTTTTGACTAAGAGGGCATCTTGGCTAGTTTTGGAAAGGGGCCTTAAATGGCACCAACCCCTACACCCTCAAGGAGGCCCTTGATGTACTTGCCAATGGGTGTTGGACAAATGGACAAAAGGGCTTGAAGGGCATGAAAATTGGCAAAGCCTCATTTTGAAGGGGGACACTTGGGATTTATTATAAAAGGAGGCTAGTCTTTGTGTTAAGATATAGTTGGATGATAGTTGGAATTTTGGATAATGAGATGATGTTGATAGCTGCTAAGTTGAGAGTTGATAGTTGAATGATAGTTGGATGACGATGTGATAGTTTGATGTGATAATGAGATAATAAGATGATGTTGATAGTTGCTAAGTTGAAAGTGGAGAGTTTGATGAGTTTGATGTGATAGTTTTGATGTGATGTTGGTTGAGAGTCTTTTGAAATGTGAGCTTGTTTGCTTAAGGGAGCTTATTGTTTAGTTCTATTTCATGTCTAATGTTGCTCAATATTAGTACCTTGTAAATAGTTGTTTGAGGTTAGTACTACTGTGATGTTAGTTGCCTTGTGTAGTACTTGAGGTTGGAGGCTTACAATGTGTATTAGTGAGTTTGGAAGTGATGCTAATTTTGAGAGAGATTTGAGATTACTTATCCCATGTCATGTTTGATTGAAGGTCCGTAGTGTCTACAATTGGGTGTTTGGGAGTGATGTTGTGCTTGAGAATGCTTGAATCTTGAGTGATTAGCTCAACTTTGTTGTTTTAGTTCCACGTTAGTTGTTTAACATGCAAAAGGGGTGTTTGATTAGTTGAAATTGAGTGAATCATGGTATATGGTTGGAGTTGGTTGCATGTCATTGTGAGTTGAGTGATTGTTGATTGTTGTTGATGGAAAGTAGTTGGTTATCTAGTGATACCCGGTTGATGAATTGATTGATTGGAAGAGGTTGTCATTGCCCTTGTTAATTGATGGGCACTTGTTAGTGGATGAATTGTTTTTTGTTTGACTCCAAGTGAGAGTGTGAAGCAATGGTTGACAACTTGAATACTTAGATTGGTTGTTTGACGACCATAGCATGAAATAACTTGCAGTTGGTTGAGTTTTAGTTGGCTGTGGGTGACTCGTGGAGAGCACAAATGCATTGAGTGGATTGAATAAGAGCATTGCGTATAAGCACCTGGCAAACCAAGAGAACTTCGATGGCACCTGCGATTTGCCCTACCGACATGCAGTCTGTCACGGAAGTTCTATAGTCGTCCATGGCGAAAAATCAAAGATTAGACAAGTCTCATCACTATTCACACCTGAATGCCTTCCTGCAACAGTGGATTGAAGCATGCTTCGAGGAACCCAGACCCTGCTGACCTATGGATTTCCAGAAGGTTTCTGGCCCTGCTACAACGCAACTCATTGGAAGGTTTTGGAAGGGTTCACAACCTGCTGTTACAACGCATTTTTGGAAGGAGCCGGACCCAGTTGACCTCACTAAGGCCTTGATAGCTCGCTACATTGAATACTAAAAGCTCGTTGGAAGCTGCCTGCGCTGTCTGCCTGCGATTTACCTGCTGTGTAGCGTACCTGTCCACAACCTCCTATCTATGCCTACCTATTCGCTAACTACCTGTTACAGCTTCTCACTGTCTACCAAATCAACTGCCTGCGTCTCTGCCTTCCATCGCAGACAGACACAACACCTCTAAATTTTTGAATCCATGGAAATCGTATGCTATTCTGCCTCTGGTTTCCATCACAGATAGATGTCCCTCTCTTCTAGGGCAGATAGAAAGCCAGAACATCTATGAATGCTCCTGAAATGAAATTCTCATAGCGAATGAGTTCTATCTTACATCACAGACCAAAAGAGAGTACATAAGCGATCCTTTTCTGCTTGTTCATCGCTGATAGGAAGAGCCCATCTCTGAATTTTTGTTGATTGTTATGCTGTTTTACATCACATCATGGACAAAGCATTTCATTCATTCACAGAGAATGAAAGATCAATTGGTTTCTGCCTGGCATCGCTGACTGTTTGGAACACCTGATCACATATTCTCTACATTTCTTACAATACATTGATTGTCATTGACCATTGGTGTACTGTCATTATCATCTGTCATCTAAGGTCCATGGCTCAGTTCTGACCATTGCTGCCAATCACACTTATGAAGGCAATAGATTACATTCAAAGAGATCGAATACTTGTGTAGTTCATCGCAGCTCCGTATCCAGCATTCAAATACAAATCTAGCGCATTTTAGAATGGCAAGCGAGACGACAAAGGCAATGCGACCGAGATTGTGCAGCATTCATGACTAAGCCCAATGGGATTGGCTCAGTTGGTTAGCTTGACATCCAAAGTTTCTTTGGTCTCAGGTTCGAGCCTCCCCTTGGAAACCAAGAAGCATTCATGACTAAGCGGTTCTTGCGGCAATCGGGCTATCCGTCGATCACTAAGGTACTCCAATTTCAACTCAATATCATTACACATTATGTCATTGTTGTGAACCTGACACCCAAGGGAGTTGGCTCAATTGGTTAACGCTTGACATCCAAAGTTTCTTTGGTCTCAAGTTTGAGCCTTCCATTGGAAACCAAGAAGCATTGTTGTGAACCTAGGTTACTTATTGAATCTTTCTATTTTTTATGTGTACTATGATATGCTAGAGTGTATAAGTGTGGGATACGGAATTGTGTGATACAAGGTCGTAAATGGTGTTTTTAGAATGCATATAAAAATTGCTGATTGCAAGTAGTATCGCAAGTATTATTGGAGGGTTTATGTTGTTTGAAATCCAATATTTGCACATAACGTATTGTTTAGAGCTAACAACCATATAGCGGCTTGTTAGACTACATAAGGAATTGGGTTGTTTGAATGTGTGAAGCTATCACAATCACCTAACTGACGTATGGGATTACGGTCTAGCTTATGAAGGACTGATTGCTTTATGTAAGGGTTTTTGTTCATACTGCAGAAACGCAAATGGTTGTATTATGAAATTTTGGATATCAATATCATCCAAGAGATTCATAGCTGAAGTAATAGTTGCGATCCAACTAGTTGATGTATCAAGGTTTGGAAACATACACTTTATAATATGGAACTATTAGTTAAACTGCTCTACGAAATCGTCAAGTTCGGAAGCATTTTTTCGTTTGAGTCACTTATAGAGAGTATTAATTGGGCCCGACCTCTGTGAAACACCAGAGCGGGTAGTCCGTCGGAAACAGTTGAAACACGCTGTCGCGGTTAAGTTGCAAAGTATGCACTCCATTTTCGGTACTGTCTAACGAAACACCTAGACCCGGAATCTGGGAAACGCTACCGTCCAATGAACAGGATGGCATGCATAATGTATTCACCACTTTTCACTTGACCTACCCCACTTAGAAGAACAGTTTCTAGGGTGTCCAATAAAAACTGAACAATTTCAATAGATATACCCTTAACAGTCCTAGAACCTTAGCAGACACATAACCTAATGTCAAAGTAGGGGTCTAGAAGACAATCACTCAACTCACAATGACATGCAACCAACTCCAACCATATACCATGATTCACCAATTTCAACTAATCAAACACCCCTTCCACATGTTAAACAACTAACGTGGAACTAGAACAACAAACTAGAGCTAATCACTCAACATTCAAGCATTCTCAAGCACAACATCACTCCCAAACACCCAATTGTAGACACTATGGACCTTCAATCAAACATGACATGGGATAAGTAATCTCAAATCTCTCTCAAAATTAGCATTACTTCCAAAGTCACTAATACACATTGTAAGCCTCCAACCTCAAGTACTACACAAAGCAACTAACATCACAGTAGTACTAATCTCAAACAACTATCTACAAGGTTCTAACATTGAGCAACATTAGACACGAAACAGAACTAAACAACAAGCTCCCTTAAGCAAACAAGCTCACATTCCAAAAGACTCTCAACCAACATCACATCAAAACTATTGCATCAAACTCATCAAACTCTCCACTCTCAACTTAGCAACTATCAACATCATCTCATTATCCCATTATCACATCAAACTATCACATCGTCATCCAACTATCATTCAACTATCAACTCTCAACTTAGCAACTATCAACATCATCTCATTATCCAAAATTCCAACTATCATCCAACTATATCTTAACACAAAGCATGGCCTCCTTTTATAGTAAATCCCAAGTGTCCCCCTTCAAAATGAGGCTTCGCCAATTTTCATGCCCTTCAAGCCCTTTTGTCCATTTGTCCAACACCCATTGGCAAGTACATCAAGGGCCTCCTTGAGGGTGTAGGGGTTGGTGCCATTTAAGGCCCCTTTCCAAAACTAGCCAAGATGCCCTCTTAGTCAAAAGCTAGAAAAAATATCTTTTAGGCCCTCTAGGTCCTAAAGTCTTGTTTACATTTATTATCCAAAAGGTGGGTGAGGACTTTTGTCAAGCCCCTACTCCACCTAAGGTGCCCTCCATTTCCTTGGTCCTTGGTCCTTTGTTTCTTTTAGCCCTTCATCTGATTTTTCTTTTCTTTGTAGCAGGTACAGCCCGACGGCCCTTGGCTTTTGGTTTCTCGGGATTACCGACTGATTTGCGTACTTTGCCCATTTCTCGTAATTTGCCCAATTTTACCCATTAGGGTTTCTGCAAGTTTTCAGTATTGCCCATAATTCACAGCTTGGGTTTTGCTCGATAAATATTTTTCTTTCATGGCTCTTTGACTGAAGTTGACTTTTTTTTTGGCATTCATGACTAGGGCTGCCACGACAGCACAGTTTCCCTGAAAATGCACTAGGTAACCACACATTAGTAAAACCAACTCTATACATGGTAGGATTTTAGCACGCTATTTTACAACTGGCCAAAAAGTCGTAAAACTTTATCACAGCCATTTCTAAGGCCGCAAACTTTTCTCTAGCCTCATTTAGGGCGGGCTCGGACCCATTTCTAGGTGGACCGATATTTTTGGCTTGGTCTTTACAAAATTTGACCACAAAATATTTTTGACGGATTTTTTGAAAGTCAGTTTCTTACTTTTAAACTGTGTCTAGCCACTTTAGGGTGGGCTGGGACCCAATTCTAAGGCAAACTTGTGCCAATTTTTTTCTAATAACTGGATTTTACATGCCGGTTTTTTCAGTTATTGCGAACTTAAGCTTCAATATGAGCTCAATTTTCCATGAGGAAATATCGGCTAACAGTAATAGGTTCATTTCTTTTTCAGATTGAATTAACTTTGTAGAGCACGTGGTTTCGTCTGCTATTGTCTTTTGCTCTACTGCATTATTGACATGTATATTTTGCTATACTTAATCTGATAACAGCTCTTTGTTTTGCATTCAGATTTGTATCAATATTGCTATGCTTATTCTTCACTCTGTTTGACTTTTCTTGTTGCTCAATCTGATAATCTGTTTTAGCGAGTTATTATTAGTCTAGCCATTGACGACTAATATTTAGTCTTGCCTTTCGCAAATCATTCGCGACTGATTATTAGTTGAGCTCAGTCTAGCTCTTCGTGAATCATTCGCAACAAATAATCTGTCTAGTTGTTCACGACAAATTATTCTTTTGGTGTTTTGTTAATGTTTGACTACATAATCAGAATGACCGTGATTTCTGTCACTAACGTTCTGCTCGTTTCTGATAGGCGTAGTCATACTTAGGGAAAGAGTAATATAGCTCATTCCGCTGCGCAAGAACACTTTCTGTTTAAGTTTGTTTCTTGTTCAAGTTTTGAGTTTGCTTCTTTTCGTGTTCGTTTTCTTTTTGAACTATCTTTCGTTTCTCACACACGACACACTTTCTTTCTCCATCAAAACCAGCTACTCACCTCAGTCCAATGGTGTAGCTGAGCGAAAGAATCGGACACTCATCAAGAGTGCCAAAAGCATAATGGCCCATGCCTCTCTTCCAAAGAAATTCTGAACATAAGGTATTACTACAGCTGCCTATTTGCAGAATCGATCCATCACCAAAGCCCTAAATGGAACGACACCTTATGAGGTGTGGACGAGATCGAAACCATCACTCAAACATATTCGAGTATTTGGATGCATTGCTTTCGTTCAGATCCCTGAGAATCTAAGAAGAAAGCTGAATGATAAGAGCAGGAAGACGATCTTCATCGGCTATTCCCCAGACCACAAGGCATACAAGCTCTACAATCTGGATACCGAGAAGGCATTCACTAGTAGAGACGTCATTTTTGTGGAAGACCAGTTCATGACTACAAAGGGAAAGCTGCTGATAATTCCGACCCAAGGATCGAGCGACCAGACAATTTTGATCCAGGGATTCAACTGCTGAATAACAACGTTGACTTAGACAATGAGACAAAACCTCAACGAGATCGACCCAGCAGACTAATCTTTATCAATCAGCAACGATATCTTAACAACATGCTGGAGAAGTATGGAATGGCCAACTACAAACCAAGTGACTTTCCACTCGACCCTAGACTAAAGCTATCAAAGGAACAGTCTCCTCAAATTGAAGTAGAAAAGGAGGAGATGAAGCACTACCGTTTTAATCCGTCATCGGCTCACTGATGTACGCAATGATCTACATGTGACCAAACCTTGCATATTCGATCAGTACACTCAGCCAGTTCCTGTCAAATCTAGGCTTAACTCACTGGAAGACACTAACAAAGGTCATGAAGTACATCCAAGTAACGAAAACTCTCAGTATCTGCTACGAAAGCAGCCACACTGCCAACATCCTTCAAGCCTACATAGATGCGGATTGGGCAGGAGATGTTGACACCAAAAAATCAACTTCTGGATTTGTATTCTTATACAACCAAGGCCCAATCTCATGGAACAGCCGAAAGCAGACCTCAGTTCCATTATCATCAACGGAAATTCAAATACATAGCTGCCACCAATGCAATCAAAGAGACGATCTGGCTAAGGCTACTGCTTGCAGATCTGAACCTTACACAACCACTTCCTACAACAATCTATTGTGACAATCAAAGCACAATAGCACTATTTCTCAATCCGAGATTTCACTCTTGAAGCAAACATATAGAAATCATGTATCATTACCTTAGAGAGAAAGTGCACAACAAGGAAGTAGAACTGGTTTTTTGTAGAACAAACTACATGGCAGCAAATCATTTCACAAAGGCTCTATTATAGGAACAACATCTCAGATTTAACGATATGTTAAATCTGAAGATCAAAGTTTTTCAAAATCCACATTAAAGGGGAGTGTTAGATTTCTTATGCTCAGTCTTAAACAAATCATTCAAGTAATGAGCATCCTGAAAACCGAAGGCCGACTACATTTCTTCGGACCTTCACATTTTTTTGTTTAAGATTTTTTTGCCTTAACCATTTTTAGGCACCTTAGCCTTTTTCGCACCTTAGCAAGAAAAGCGGCACAGTGACCAAGTGGCCAGAATGCCTTAGAAACTATTCTTAAGGCACCTTCGTCTTTTTCTCCCCTTCACAAAAAATGCGACAAAGTGGCAAAATGCCTTGGAAACCATTTTAAAAACACCTTCAGTCTTTTTGATTTTTTTGCTGCCTTTAGTCTAAGGCACCTTCAGCATTTTCACTGTCTTTAGTCTAAGGCACCTTCGGCATTTTTTTGTTGCCTTTAGTCTAAGGCACATTCTACTTTTTTCACTATCTTTAGTCTAAGGCACCTTCACCTTCTTCGTTGCCTTTAGTCCAAGGCACTTTTCGGCTTTTTCAACTTTTTTACCTTCTTCGTTGTCTTAAAACTAAGAGTGCCTTAAGGATTTACACACCTTAAGTCTAAGGGCACCTTCGGGTTTTTCGGATTTTTCGCATTTTGCTACATTGGCAGACCAACGTTGCCAACTTATGATCAATCCTAAAACAGCTGGAGAAACAAATATCCTAAGGGCGGTTAGCAAACTTTGTACATATGCAAAACTGGAGTAAATGGCAACTAAGACATAAGATATTTTTTTGGACATGTGTAAATCTGTATATTAGTTGAATCACGCTATGTAAGTGTTAATTGAATTTCTCTTTCAATCACAGTTTTTTGTAGCCAGCATTATCACGCTCAACAATTTGAAGTTATTACTTCAAGCTATTGTACTCACTGTTGATATTAATCAGAGTGCAATTTTTGCCTCACTACTGTGTCATTCATTTGCGCAATTTATATGAATTTTTCAACTTGAATATTTCTGTTGCTAACTGTTGTGTTTCCATTCCTACATGATGTGCTCAAATCATCGAGCTTCCGTTGCCGTTCACGCCCCACAGTTTTACGACATTTCAAACATGATTGATACTTTTTATGAAACTTGTACGGAATAGGAGGAGGGGGGATACCCCGTTTTTTATGCTCCCGAGGGGTAGCCCCCCCCCCTCGACACAACTTGCTTTCTACTCATTACCTCCAATGACTTGAAATTGAAGTGTCCCATCATTTTATGCCAAACCTCTTGAATAGGTATTTGCTCTCTTGCAACACATCTAACTTGGTTAGCAATAACACAAACATCTAGTTTGAACAACTTCCCTTGTCTTTTACCTTTTTCAATCAAGATATCCTTCCTTTTGATCATACAAGCATCTCCATCAAACTCAACTTTGAGGCCTTTACTTAGCAATTGACTCACACTAAGCAAATTCTTGGTAATAGATGGAATGAACAAAACATCCTCCAAATGAACATTCCTATTTGTAGAGAGAGAAATAGGAATTGTGCCAATCCCTTTGATTGCACACTCACCATCATTGGTCGTGTAGATCACCCTCTTGTCATCTCCATATGCCAACAAAGAAGTGAAGTACTTGTTGTGACAAGTCATGTGTGAACTTGCTCTACTATCAATCCACCATGAATCTAGATCTCCATCATTAACAAGCATATATGAAGACATCACAAAAGCATTATCATTTGCATCTTGAACATCCCAACCATCATCATCAAGAGTAAGATTATCTTGCTTGTCTCCTTGATCTCTCTTCTTCTTGTAGCACTCACTTGCAAAGTGTCCTTTGATAACACAATAGAAGCACTTGAGCTTTGATCTATCTTTCTTTTTTTCATTTGAAGAAGCATCCACTTGATCTTGCCCTTTAGATCACTTAATTTTGCTTGTGCCCTTGAATTTGCCTTTGATGAACATAGCCTCCTCTCCAACTTGAGATGTTGATGAAAATCCACCTCTTGCTTGAAGCATATATTCTTCTTGAATTTGGAAAAGTTCATTGAATAGCAAGACATTGAACAATGTTAGCATGAGCATCCAACAATCCATTAAGAATAATTTGAACAAGCTCTCCTTCTTTAATGTTCTCATCAATGCAAGCCAACTCATCATTCAATGCTTGCACTCTCAAAATAAAAGTTTTTGGACTTTCTTCATTCTTTTGCAAACAAGAAAAGACTTGCGTTCTTAGAGTCAACACTCTAGAAGTAGACTTGGATTCATAAAGCTTCTTCAATGAATCCCAAACATCCTTTGATGAAATACTGTTACCAACTTCCTTGAGCAGCTCATTAGTAACATTCATCTTTATTATGTGTAGAGCCTTCTTGGCCCTCTTGTCATACCTCAATTGATCTTGTTGTGTTGTTGGTCTCTCCTCCAAACCTACAACAATATCCAAAACATCATTCATCTCAAGAAGTGATTCCATCCTCACTTTCCACAATGAATAGCTACTTGAGGTAAGCCTATCATTGGCTTCCAACATGACTCCACTTGATGTAGCCATGTAGCAATGAACTGATCCTCTCTTTCAGCCCATTTCAATGCACAAAGCACTCCTTTGACCAACAACAAATGTTTTCAAAAGGAAATCACAAAGATATGAAACTTTTCAATTCTCTTCTACAAAGGGTCTTTTTTGGATTTAGAACTCCTCTAATGGGAGTTTTTTGTGTAATGTATCTACTGTATGTCCTAATGAGAATAGCCTCCACGAGTTTGGTGCATCCTTTGAGCTCTTTGATCATTCTTGTTCTCTTGAGTGATGCATTTATGATCTTGCCCTTCCATTCCTTGTGTGTGGTTGTGGATTTAGTGTAGTTGTGGATTAATTGTGGAATAGAGTAGTGTGTATAAGGTTTCTTGCTTGTGGATTAAAATAGGAATCAGCAAAGAGATAAACCATTGAGGCTGAGATTGTGAATTAGTTCTTGCAAATCCTTTGACATCCCATTTTTTGATGTTCTTGGATGTCCAAGAATCCAGAAATGTGTGTTTCTTGATTCTTAGACCTTCAAAATGTTGTCTAGTTAAGTTTTCTTGCTTTCTTGTTTGTGGATTGATGTGTGTTAGATTATATTTCAGTTTGCATTGATCTGTTCATTTGATTTTACAACATTAAAAGTAGGATTTCATTTGGTGTTCAACCGAGTTATAATATGATCATTTGTTGAACATCTTGATTTGCATATTTGCTTTTGAATGCATGTGAATACGCTTCAAGAGTGACCTTCCTGAGTGTCCTCTAACAGGTAGGACAATACTATAACGATTTCAGTCATTTTTGCCTAATCAGGGCATTGAAACGAGATAGACAAACACCAAGAAATGCCCACAGACTTTGCCGAACACACACTCCTCAAATGAAGAGGAGATAAATGGAGTGGATGAATGAGCTCAATTTAACCAGACACATGTTAAAAAAGGTGGAAGTGCAAGCAGATGTCCAGTCCCTTGCAAGGGAGGTTGCAGAGGAGGAGGCAAATTTTTTGGTAGTCTTCTTTTTTCTGTTTGATACTTTTCGTTTTTTTGAAACTTATGAACGCGTTGTGGTCATTTTAATGAAACCTTTGGAAATTTTAATAATTTTCATGTTGTTTGAAACTTTTTTACTTTTGGTACTTTGAGATTTGATTTTTGGTGCTTTTGGTTGTCTTGCACTTTTATAAAATTTGTTCTTTCAAAACTTTTGCACCTACCGTACTTTTGCAGTTTGATACTTTTGACACTTTTGTAAGTAATGGTACTTTTGTAGTTTGGTACTACTGGTACTTTTGGTAATACTTGAATTTTTTAAGTTTGGTACTACTGGTACTTTTTATAATACTGGAATTTTTGCAGTTTGATACTATCCGAATCTTTAACAATCTTGACATTGGATTTGAACTTCTAGTCTATTTTGAAATTTTTAGCTATTATTTGGTACTTTTAAAACTTCTGAATTTGTTTTTGGTGTATAGATTGGTAGTTTCTATGTGTTGTTTACTAATTTTGGTGGTTTTGCACTTTTCACAAGTTTGTTCACTCGAAACATTTGAGATTGAGGTATTGTTGCAAATCGTTACTATTGACACTTTAGTAACTAATGGTACAATTGGTAATTCTGCAGTTTGGTACTAATGTAACCTTTCTGACTATTGATATTTTGCAGTTTGGTACTTTTAACAAAATTGGTACTATTGGTTTTAAATTTTTTTGGTCTATTTTAAGGTTCTTTTTGGTACTTCTGGATTTGTTTTTTAGTACTATTTGACATTTTCTATGCTTTGTTTACTTCTGGATTCACTTTTTAGTACTGTTTGTCACTTTTTTATGTTTTGTTTGGTAGTTTTTTTGAAAATGTTTGATAGTTTTAAAACTAATGCATAGTATATATAGTGTTGGCTATTGTTTGGTACTGATGTTTATTGTTTGGTGTTATTTTATAATAATTTGGATTTTCATTGCAGAGGGAATACAATAAGCTGGAGTCATATTGAAAGGATGCTCAAGGGCACACTGATTTTGTGAACCTCATGCAAGAGAGGATCAGTAGACGACACAGATTCATTTTGTTTCTGAGACCCCACGTGGTAGGTGGGGCAGACTATATCCATGCCCTTGGGTTTTGCATTGCATGTGGCGAGTCTTTGGACTCCACCTTTCTTCTCTGATCATTCATGTGCATGCTGAGAGGTTGTCATAGGTGCTCGATAGTAAATTCTTGCCACCATGAGCTGGTCTTGGAATTTCAAGCTGAGAAGGGGGTGTTGGGATCAAAATACAAAGAACAGTCCCAATGGAACTCAAAATAACTAAGAAAAGAGAGCTCTTTGCAGTTGAGAGCCGCTTGTCACTCCGTTGGATCAATCTGAAATATGATTTTTTTGGAAGAACTGCTCCAAGGCATACTTGGCTTGGAACTCTTGGACTGAAGCTCTAGAGTCTAGGCCTTCTTAAGAAACATGTTTGATGCTCTTGCTTGCTTGGCCCTAGCCCACATCCATGCATGTTGCTTTGTGCGTGAGAGTTTCTTGGGGTGAGCTTGTACTAGATGGTTCACCCTCAGCACATCTAGCTGCTCAAATGTGAAGAGGTTGGATCAAATTGAAATTAGGAGCTAGAGTTGATGCTTGTGTGCCTGTTGGTGCAGATGGGGGCTTTGGGATGTTGTCAATGGCCCTAGGCTTGTAGTGGCTGACTGCGTGTGTTCTAGAATTTGTGATACCAAATCCTCAGCCAACTAATTGTGTTGATGATTGGATCGACGTAATTTTTTTTCTTGACCTCAAATCCCTGAAACTGCTTCACCTATGCTTGTAGCTTTTGAAAGGATCGCTTAATCCCGATGCTCGGTCTTTTTAAGTTCTGTTTTGATTCTGATTTGCAATGCTTGATTTTGTCTTTGTAAAAATGGTACCATGGCCTGATAGGACTTGATACTGGCCTGGTGTCTAGATCTAACTGCATCTTGTCCTTCTTGGCCTTCTTGAGAACACTTAGGTGGCCTTTGTGAATGTTTTGGAGGTGCTTGGGAATGTTGGAGTTTGGTTGGAGATCTTGGATCTCCTTTTTGGTAGTAGATCTAGCATGGGGAGGTGTGCAAAATATCAAGGGGGAGAACCAAGATTTCAATTTCACAAGTGTGTGGAGCTTGTTTAGTGATTTTCTAAAAATGAGTTTCCAACAGAAATTGGATAGGAGTCTTAGCTCGCCTGACTCACTGTTGAAAGAGCATATTATAAGGAATCTAATGTGAAGAAGGTGAGCCAAGATGTCAAAAAGAAAAGCCTATAGGAGGGTTTGTGTTAGTTCTACTATTTTTGGTCTACATGCTGGAATTTAGGATTTTTGACTTCCCTGACTCAATTTAGACTCATCATGATGTGTTCTAAACATGGTCAAACAGGAGAACCGGGACAGTAAGAATCGAGAGAGATATTGAAGTTTTTCTCTCCTATAGTGCCTTTTGCTATTGTACTAGGTTGTTTAGTGAAGGATGTTGGGAATATTCTGATCACTGGCATATGAAATCTCCTTCAATGACAGTATTATGTTTGGTGGCCTTCAGCTCCTAACTCCATGAATCAATTGGACTATTCTCTCTTTGCCTAAAATCACTCTTCTTAGTTTAGGGAAAGAAAAGAATATAACTTGCCACTGTACATTTTACTCTCTGAAACAAGGAATAACCAAAATACAAATCGTGAAGGAGACACATAAAAAGAAAACCATATACAAGTCAAGTAAAAAGGAACCAAAGAAGGCAAAACAAAAAAAAAAATCCAAAAGAAAAAAGGTAGAGAGAATTTTAAAAGTAGGTGGGAAGTGGTAGTAACGCCTTAAACGACTACCATTTACCAATCTCGGTAATGGTGTCCCTTCCAAGGTGGCAAGTTGCACATCGCCATTTTCATAAATTTTTGTTACCTTGTAAGGACCTAAGCCTGAAAATTTCATTTTGCCTTAGAAGGAAAAACAAAAAGAAAAGGTGAAAAAGTGACTTGAAATACTCTATATTGCCATACCAAATTCATGAGAAAAAGATAACATACTAGAATCAAAATTAGACATTTTTGAAAAAAAACTAATAGAAAAAAGATTCAGACAAACTGATCAATTCAAGGTTGGGATATCAGTTTCAGACGCGAAATGAAAGAGTAAATGATACTATAAAGTAATCTGCACTCATGACCGATATCAAGGAAGCGAGTATCGGTTTTGAGTGCACATGCAAAAGTCAATGAAAAATGGAAACAGAAAGCGCGCTTGAAAGCGATATCTAAGATATCAATATTGGTTTCAGATGCAGATGTACGAACGGACGATGGAACGTGGAAAGATTGCACTTGAAAATGATATCAGACGTAGAAATATGAAAAATCGTGTCAAAATCTATGCCAGAAATGATGAATTTATAAAATTTCACACATGTGGAACCCAATCGAAAGGACACATGTCATTAAATGATTCATTGGAAATATTTTCTATACATCGAATGATTCATGCGACAGTTGTCACGTGCGGAACGAGATGTGTCGTTGTCCATTTCGTCCACATGTGTGCCCTCACATGTCCGTAATCAATACCTCATAATTACTTGTATAGATGGACACGTTGACCACTGAAATGTTGTCATGTGGCATCGGTCGTTATTCACACGTGCAGATTTTTCTTTACTTATACTCTTCTCAAAAATGTCATTTTTCCACTCAGATTTTGAGCCCTTTTTCTCCGATATTGCTCTCAAGTGTATGTTTTTGTCATCTTCTCTCCGCCAATGCCCACCGCGCTTTGCGATTGATACCACAGTGTGCCCGATATCACTTTCAAGTGCACATCTCCTTCCTGTTATTTGTGAAGTGTTCCTTGCTCTCGAGACCGATATTTCATCCCGGTATTGATTTGAAACGCGTCCTTGTGCAATTTTTTTTTTATTCTTTCTATGCACTTGAATGAGATATTTCAATCGGAATTTTAAAAAAAAAAATCTTTTATTTTTAAACATGATGGCTAGGACTAAATCCACTACATGTGTCGGAACCTCTGTACAACCTTCCCATGTCTGTGTCCCTCTTGGAACTAGCCGATGACTTGGTAAGAAGCAGGTCTGGCTAAGGAAAATCAAGAAACTTCAGAAATCAACTGAATTGTTAATCTCAAAAGCTCCTTTCGGCTGATCTATTAGGAATGTCACCCTGTCTCTCGGGCTTGATGTTCATTTTGTTGTGATAGCCATGCAGGTCTTATAGAGTGCTGTAGAGGACTATTTGTCCCAGTTTTTTGAGGGTCATGCCCAAAAATTTTGTTATTCTCAAAAGAATTCGGGAGCGTTTTTCATGTCTTCATGTGGATAGCGCCAGCACCTTCAGAAATGTACCTCTGGATAGATCTGACCTGCCAACTACTCAAGGAGGAAGAGAGAGTAGGTTGTCCCTAAAAAAGTTGGATCTCGTAGGCCAGCTGCTTCTCTTCCTCCTATAGTAAGCCCTGCATAGCGACCCTGGATCATCCTGACCACTGAATCAACATCTTCAGACTTTGATTCAAAAAATGAATCAGCTTCTCCTCCTCCTGTTACTCGTCAACCTCCTAAGAAGGTTTCTTCGCCGAAGGTGGAGATAACCCAAGAGGAGCTTGACAAGATAACATAAAAATCTATAAATATTGTCTCGACATCAGTTTTAAACCCTGTGCATAATCTTTTTGTTAGAATCCCATACGATCCTTGGTAAAAAAAAATTTTATTCTAACTATAATAATGAATAGGAATCTTATTTAGCCAAGAAAATTGATATGTTCGGCAACTATTTTGACTTTTTCCTTCCAGATTCAAATAGAAGATATAGATTAGGTCCCAAATTTTGTATAGAGCTTAAAGATAAAACTTCAGAGATTACAAATACAATTGTAAAAGCTGGACAAAATTTTTGCAGCACAGTATCAGTCTCGATTCCATAGGAGACATTTTGTGGTTAGTCCATTTTTCATGGTGGCAATGAAGGCAATGAGGCCATTTTTTAAAGGGTTGTATAGAATAGAATTTCAAATGTAAACGTGTATATATTACTATGAAAGGTTTCAACTAATGTAGTCAAGATTGGTCATAGTTTGATAAATTGTCAAATACAAAATTGAGGCCAATTTCATAGTAGACTTAGAGTTTGACTTTTCAAAGTTATATTGGTCTAAAATCATTTGAATATATACTTTTGGAGAGTGTGGGAAACTATCGAACACGAGTTTTTGGTAGATTCAATTTGAGTAGTAGAGACATTGAATCTAGTCACAATAATAGTAGGGTTTTGTATTATGGAGTGAAACCAAAATTTGAAGTTAGGTTTGGACCTGTTATAAAAGGATATAACTCATGGAAAGAAGAGATCTTCTCCCTCTCTATCTCATTTCATGCTTATACATGGTTCTCTTTGGGTCATCTATCCATTGGTGCACCATATTTGTGATATCTTGCAATTTTGTGTGTAGAATGCTCATTAAATGCTATTTTTAGATCCACATGTGTGAAATACAATAGCCTACTACTTTTTTTATGCATGTTTTGATTGATGTTTGATCAAGATCTATTAGAATTTGCATCTCATTCATAGTGTAGATGTTGATTTTTCTACATTGGCAAGGTTGGTGATTTGTTTGTCTTTCTAACCAAAGATCAAAGGAACATTTTGGATCTTAATGATCTGAAATTTTTCACATGGCATCAGAGCTCTTGTGTTTCAGGTTATTAAAAGATCAAGCACATTTATTAAGGATTTGGAGGAGATATCAATGCTAGAGCATGCTAGATTGTCTTCTACTAAAAAATCGGATCCTTTGCATAGGTCGATTGGATCTTTTGTAGATCATGACAAGAGTGCCAAAAGAGCTCGACATATGATTAAGATGAATGTTACCAATGAGCTTCTCAAGGAAGTTGATAAGTGTACTTCATCAAGTGAGGATTGGGAAACTTTGAGGAAGCTTTATGAATCCAAGTCTACTTCTAGAGTGTTGACTCTAAGAAGACAAATCTTTCAATGTTTGCAAAAGAATGAAGAAAGTCCAAATACTTTTGTTCTGAGAGTAAAAGCTTTGAATGATGAGTTGGCTTGCATTGATGAGAGCATTAAGGAAAGAGAGCTTGTTCAAGTTATTCTTAATGGTTTGTTGGATGCTCATGCTAACATTGTACAAAGTCGTTCTATTCAAATAACTTTGCCAAGTTTGATGGATCTTCAAAAGATCTTGATTAAGGAAGAATATAGACTTCAAGCAAGAGGTGGATCTTCATCAACATCTCAAGTTGGAGAGGAGGCTATGTTCATCAAGAGCAAATTCATGGGTAAAAACAAAAATAAGTGGTCTAAAGGACAAGATCAAGGGGAGGCTTCTTCAAAAAGAAAGATAGATTAAAGATCTAGTGCTTCTATTGTGGAATCAAAGGACACTTTGCAAGTGAGTGCTAGAAGAAGAAGAGAGATCAAGGAGACAAACAAGGTAATCTTACTCTTGATGATGATGGTTTGGATGTTCAAAATACAAATGATGATACTTTTGTGATGTCTTCATGTATGCTTGCTAATGATGGAGGTCTAGATCCATGGTGGATTGATAGTGGATCAAGTTCACACATGACTTTTCATGAACATACTTCACTTCTATGTTGGCATATGGAGATGACAAGAGGGTGATCTACATGGCCAATAATGGTGGGAATGGCACAAGTCCTACCTCTCTCTCTACAAATAGGAATGTTCCTTTGGAGAATGTTTTGCTCATTCCATCGATTACCAAGAACTTACTTAGTGTTTATTGTGAGTCAATTGCTAAGTAAAGGCCTCAAAGTTGAGTTTGATGGAGATGCTTGTATGATGAAAATGAATGATACCTTGATTGAAAAAGATAAAAGACAAGGGAAAATTTTGAAACTAGATGCTTGTGTTATTGCTAGCCAAGTTGGATGTGTTGCAAGAGAGCAAATATCTATTCAAGAGGTTTGGCATAAAAGTATGGGGCACCTCAACTTCAAGTCATTGGCTAGGAAGCAAGTTATGATTCGTCTTCCAAGTTTCTTAAGTAGCGTCAATCATGTGTACTAGCATTCTTGGCTAGTTTTGCTGATGGAAATAAAGCTATTGGAAGTTCATTATATCACTCATTCATGATCAAGTCATCAAGTGATGATGGCATCTTGTGGCAAGATGGAGATGGAGGCTCATTCATGAAGTTTCATGGTGGATACATGGCAAGAAAGGACAAAGAGGAAGGATACAAACAAGCAAATGGTTATCACTCACATTTATTGTTTGGTTTCTATAATTTTCCAGAGCGTTCAATGTCTATAGCATGGAGAAATAATCTAATTTACAATCTTTTTGGTTCTTCATGTTCTACTCACATCATAACAAGTAAAATTGATGTAGGAAATAGTGAAGCATCCCAAGTGGACACTATCTCTATATCAATTGTGGAAAATACTTTAGATCGTTAGAAAGGAGGTCTATAATTAGTATGGATATCACTCTAAAGTTGGATCAAAGTTCTATGGTTAAGCTAAAACTAGTCGAAGAGGGAGTGTGAAAGATTTCAACTAGTTTAGTCAAGATTGGTCATAGTTTGATCAATTGCCAAATACACAATTGAGGCCAATTTCATATTAGACTTAGAGTTTGACTTTTCAAAGTTATGTTAGTCTAAAAGCATTTGAATAAACACTTTTGGAAAGTGTGAGAAACTATAGAACACGAGTTTTTGGTAGATTCAATTTGAGTGGTAGAGACATTGAATCTAGTCACAATGATAGTAGGGTTTTTCAATATAATGGAGGGAAACCAAAGTTTGAAGTTAGGTTTGGACTTGGTATTAAAGGATGTAACTTGTGAAAAGAAGAGATTCTCTCTCTCTCTCTCTCTCTCTCTCTCTCTCTCTCTCTCTCTCTCTCTCTCTCTCTCTCTCTCTCTCTCTCTCTCTCTCTCTCTCTCTCTCTCTCTCTCTCTCTTTTCATGCTTAGACATGGTTCTCTTTGGGTCATCTATCCATTGGTGCACTATATTGGTGATATCTGGCAATTTTGTGTGTAGAATGCTCACTAAATGCTATTTTTAGATCCACTGTGTGAAATACAGTAGCTTACTATTTTTGTACGGACATCAAATTTATTTCATATTTTGATTGATGTTTGATCAAGATCTATCTCATTCATATTGTAGATGTTGATTTTTCTACATTGGCAAGGTTGGTGATTTGCTTGTCTTTCTAATCAAAGATCAAAGGAATGTTTTGGATCTTAATGATCTGAAAGTCTTCACAATTATCATCCAAAAATAGAGATACAATCTTACATGTAAACTGCAAAAACTAAATGTTTCTACTTATAAAGCTTTGTTAGCTTTCGAGTTCGAGTCTACAGGAATACAAGGGAACTGCCCACATGCAAAATCCGCCCCAGATCGTAACCGCCAAATAATGGTTTTAGCTGAAGGACTCTCGAAGACGAAGGTCAGATGTTTGAGGATTGAAGGAAGCTCAAAGACGAAGGCAAAGCCCGAACAAGACACGAAATTGAACAACACCTAAAGATCGAAAGGGGACTGATCTTCACACTCCAAGTACAAGGACATCAAGCAAAGTACTAGGAGGACAACCACCTCCACGGACGCTGTCAACGACAAACTGAGCACCATTAGAACCTTTCTAACCAACCGTTCTTGTAATTAGAAATTAGATTAAACTTTTTTTTCTCTCCATCCATATAAGTAGATTGAAGATGAGAGGAGCGGTTGAATTGTCAATCGGTTGGATTGTAATTGGTTGAGTATCAACCTAAGCCAAGCATTGTGTGCTACGTCGACATCCAAGATGTGTGTGAAATCAGAGCATGCACATATGCATTCACATAGCAAAAAAAGAGAGAGAGAACACTATTGCTATTTCCTTAAACTTGCACACTACAATATGAGAGGAATTACAGTACGTGAGAGAGAGGTAGAGGTTACACTTTTTCATAAAAGTCCTCAGCCCATTTCACATGGGGATGGACCCAAAATATATCAAACTTGACTTTAGGCACATTGGGCCTTTACCACATTAATCTGTTACATTTCAAGTATGTCTCTAAATAAACAACAAAGTGCCCATAAATAGTAATTCTAACACCCTTTGTAGCGCAGGCATCCCAAAGGGAGCCGGGAACCACGACTTAGCTTCCCAACCTTCAACTCTTGCCATCCAAACCCACTTGACATACAAGCAGCCAACTCGCCAACAACGATCAAACTTAATCAACTTGAAGTTTCGAAAACCAACATTGAGATCCAACCTGGCGCCATGCCAGATCGGGGGTCCCGATGTGGGTGACTTCTCTCCAAGCAAGCCGCCCGACATACATCAAACTTAACCAACTCGAAGCTTCGTTACAAACGAGTAACATCCATTCCAAGCAAGCGATCTGACTTACATCAGACTTAACCAACTGAAAGCTTCGTCACGAGCGCTGGAAGCCAACCTGGCGCCACGCCAGACTGGACAGCCATAAACAGGTAACTTCCACCCAAGGAAGCCATCCAACTCAGCCGACAGGTTAGAGCCCGTTCCCCAAGAGCTTAACCCATTCACGTTCATGCAAGGAACACTCAGAACCACAAGTCGCGACAGATATGGAGACAACCAGTTCCTGGACCAAATGGTCCCGACAGCATACCGCTGGCGCCACAGACCGAATGGTCCCGACGGCATACCGCTGGCGTCCTGAGATACGACCCTCAGCTATGTGCCAAGTTAAAAATTTTGAAAGCGGCCTTACAACTGGCGCTTTTACCGAACACTGAAACCCAGAAGGTAATCAGAGTCAGTTTGAGAAAAATTCCACTTTATTGATAAATCTGAGAAGGTTACATTTCAAGTGTGTGACCGACCCTAGTCTCCGGGGTGCTAGCATGCCAAGGCGAGAGCCATGACAACATTTCAGCAAGGGAGGCTGAGACTTGGTTGGAGCTCGTCCTGAGTCGCAACCCTCACTCCTCTATAGTATTGGTGTGATTCAGCACCCCCCCTCATATCAAGCACTCTACCCAAGCTGGTAAAGCACATTTTTCTCTCTCTAGGATTTTCTCTTTCTAGAAAGTCATTTTCTCTCTCTGGATTTTATTGATCCCCAGGCTTCCTTTGATCATGCCTAGATCGTGTGAGGTGATTGCACATCGATCTGAGCTCTCTGGACTCCGCTAGAACCGATCAAAGATTTTCAGCCATAGGAACTTGGCGCCGGCTGGATTCTGGTCACAGTGGCACCGGGAGCGGCGCCGCCGTTGGCGCCGGGGACATAGCTGGCACCGATGGCGCCGGAAGTAAAGCTTGTAAAGGTAGCTTTACAACATCCACCCCACCTTTATAAAATCTGATGTCCTCATCAGATGTCAAATTAAAGTAAAGGTGTCTCCCAATTAAAATAACTATACATTTAAGCTACTTGGCACAGTACTCAATTTACTGGCCACTTTTTATTAACGATGAAGCTGGCACACCACAGGTCGGAGGCTCAGCTCTTTGTACTGAAAGATTACATAACTTGAAAATATATCTTTGTCTGGGAAAAGCGTAGATTTGATATCGCTTTCGTAAAACCCAAAAACCTTTTAACTGGTGACAGAGGCCTTTCTTTGAAATGTTCGTCCCTGTCACTTCTGACTTTCGACTTTGGAACTCCTTTGAGCTCCTGATTTGTCCTTGATGCACTTTGTGTTGAGCTCCCTGAGCTCCAAATTTGTTCAGTTCCGTACAGGTATCAGGGTTCCCTAAGCCAAAGGATTTATCGTTTGATCCACTCCGTGCCTTGTTGCTTCTGCACCTTGATTTCTCTCCTTGTCCCAGCCTGATCTTGATACTTTTCCATCTTGGCTCTTTAAGGTAGGCAAAGATTGAGTACTCTGCAATGCACCTCTCACTTAGCTTAAAGTAGCTCTTTGAATCAGCCCAAATGTAACCATTGACCTCGTGGAAAGCCAAAGGGTCGCACCAGTTTGATCCACATCCAAACTATCTCTTCGCGTTTGTTTGAAGCACAATGTCCGTCGCGCAAAACTTGACTTTCACAATTCCATCACTGGTCAGTTGCCTCACAATCAAAACAAGAAGTGTACATCGAGCTTGGCTTCAAGTAGCTCTCTTTGAATCAGACACATGCACCCAGAGTTTGCACTAGTCCGATCTCAACGTGAACTGTCCCTTAGCGTCCGTTCGAAATACCAAGTCTCTCATGCAAGACTCAACTTTCACAGTTCCTTCATTGATCAACTACCTTACACGTAACACAAACCAACGTACTCATATGTTTCCTCATCATTGCTGGTCCAGAGAAAGCCTATAACCAACTTTCCTTTCCACAACAAAAACTTGTCAACTTATTAGGTCCAAAGTTCGCCTGTCTCCTCGTGTGAGTATGGCTAGGTCACCTTGAATTTGCCCCCATTTTGATCAACTTTCATTCAAAATTTGCTCCAAGAGAGAGGTGTGTGTGATAGTTCCCCTCCACTTATAAAATCAACTAATCGGACTTAGAGTAGAGTTCTTCGGACAAAAAGCCTTTCCAACACTTTGCTTCCCATCTGCTAGGATTATGGCTCGATCCAACTCGTTGCCAATCTCTGAAGAGGATCCTAGTCTTTCCCCTTTGAGGAAAAATCCAACTGATACTGGATATCACACATGCTTAGTGAGTTTCAGTGTCGAAGGTGGCCGTCCCAAAATGAAGACCAACTGCTCCATAGAAGATCTCCCAGGAAATTGCCCTTTCCAACTTTTGACTTCCTGCTTGCGTCTGGTGGGCATTGTCGCAAATGAAACTAACCCAAGAAACAGGCTAGCCATCCATCCTTTGCAAACATTGAGTCGTTTCGTTGTCGTTCATGTGCGAGTACTTGAATTGCAAATCCGCCGCACAGATTCTGGATATCACCCATGCTCAGTGAGTTTCAGTTCCGAAGGTGGCCGTCCCAAAATGAAGACCAACTGCTCCATAGAAGATCTCCCCTGAAATTGTCCTTTCCAACTTTTGACTTCCTGCTTGCGTCTGGTGGGCGTTGTCGCAAATGAAACTAACCCAAGAAACAGGCTAGCCATCCATCCTTTGCATACATTGAGTTGTTTCGTTGCCGTTCACGTGCGAGTACTCGAACTGCAAATCCGCCCCACCGATTCTGTAGTCCTCTTTGTTTGATGGTATCAGCCTTCAAAAGAAAAGGTTCCTTCTCGAGCCATCAGCTCCTTGTATCACAAGCAATCATGCAAACCAGGCAAAGCACGAGTACTAAGACTCACCACGAATACATACAAGTAAGACACTCATGCAGGTTTACTAACAAGTAACAAAGACAAGGTCCCCCTTTGAGATGGTCCTGCCAACGGACCTTTGCTTGGCCTCGCCCATACAAATCGATCATGGAATCAGCCCACATAGGACACCCCTCCAGCTATCCGTGCTTTCACCATTAAGCAGCACATTGCCTCAGTCACGCCCCACCACTTTTTGGTCGATAGCCCTTATAGCTAAACGATCGGCAACTATCCCGCACCGGCAGCTAACCACCCGTGCTTTACACCCGAATTCGAACAACATCTATGTATCAATGATTAACCCGTACAGTTCGAATATGTCGCCCCGCACCCCACAAGGCACAGACCGTGCTTACACCAACCTAATGGCAGCACACTGCCTCATCTGTCCTACGTGCAGACAACGCCAAGCCCGAACCGCAAGAACTGACCGTGCTTACACCTCAAGGGCAGCACTTTGACTCATCAAGTCCCCCGTTCTACTGACCACCCCGACCGTGGACGCACCCATGCTTACACTGTGGGCAGCACCTTGCACAACAGTTGTCTTGATGAACCCCAAACCGTGGCCATTTCCGTGAGATCCGCATAGCTGACCGGCCAGTCAGCTCTGATACCACATGTAGCGCAGGCATCTCAAAGGGAGCCGGGAACCACGACTTAGCTTCCCAGCCTTCAACTCTTGCCATCCAAACCCACTTGACATACAAGCAGCCAACTCGCCAACAACGATCAGACTTAACCAACTTGAAGTTCCGAAAACCAACATTGAGATCCAACTTGGCGCCATGCCAGATCAGGGGTCCCGATGTGGGTGACTTCCCTCCAAGCAAGCCGCCCAACATACATCAAACTTAATCAACTTGAAGCTTCATTATAAATGAGTAACATCCATTCCAAGCAAGCAGTCTGACTTACATCAGACTTAACCAACTGAAAGCTTCATCACGAGCGCTAGAAGCCAACCTGGCGCCACGCCAGACTGGACAGCCATAAACAGGTAACTTCCACTCAAGCAAGCCATCCAACTCAGCCGACAGGTTAGAGCCCGTTCCCCAAGAGCTTAACCCATTCACGTTCATGCAAGGAACACTCAGAACCACAAGCCGTGACATATATGGAGACAACCAGTTCCTGGACCAAATGGTCCCGACAGCATACCGTTGGCGCCACGGACCGAATGGTCCCGACGGCATACCGCTGGCGTCCTGGGATACGACCCTCAGCTATGTGCCAAGTTAAAAATTTTGAAAGCGGCCTTACAACTGGCGCTTTTACTGAACACTGAAACCCGGAAGGTAATCAGAGTCAGTTTGAAAAAAATCTCACTTTATTGATAAATCTGAGAAGGTTACATTTCAAGTGTGTGACCGACCCTAGTCTCTGGGGCGCTAGCATGCCAAGGCGAGAGCCATGACAACATTCCAGCAAGAGAGGTTGAGACTTGGTTGGAGCTCGCCCTGAGTCGCAACCCGCACTCCCCTATAGTATTGGTGTGATTCGGCACCCCCCCCTCATACCAAGCACTCTACCCAAGTTGGTAAAGCACGTTTTTCTCTCTCTAGGATTTTCTCTTTCTAGAAAGTCATTTTCTCTCTCTAGATTTTATTGATCCCCAGGCTTCCTTTAATCATGCCTAGATCGTGTGAGGTGATTGCACATCGATCTGAGCTCTCTGGACTCCGCTAGAACCGATCAAAGATTTTCAGCCATAGGAACTTGGCGTCGGCTGGATTCTGGTCACAGTGGCTCCGGGAGCGGCGGCGCCATTGGTGTCAGGAGCAGCAGGGGCGTTGCTGGCGCCGGGGACATAGCTGGCGCCGATGGCGCCGGAAGAAAAGCTTGTAAAGGTAGCTTTACAACACCCTCTCTCAATGACAGCTTTGTTAGAGGTGTTACTTCATGCTTAACCAAGTACATTATACTCCTAACTCTACTGATGTTACATTTATGCTAGCAATTAGTGCAAAAATCTGATGTCATCAAATGGAGAATGTGTGGAACAATTCCATCACCCTCCCTTGAGCCAAAGATCCACTAGAATATGCAAAACAAATTGCTCACTGCATCATGTCCAAGAGCTATGCCAAGGATAATAACCTTCCCTGAAACTGCAAATGCATCCGCAAACTGCCTCATATGGAAGATATTGCCTTACTTCTGCATCCAAGGAACCATCTTCTAGGATACTTATTCCAAGTTTAGCAATCCTGCAACAACTTTCTGAATCTCATAGAAGATAAAGTACATGCGCACAAATTTATTACCAAGCATCTGCTTTGTCATAAGACATTTCAGCTACAGTTGTTAGGTTTACTTCCTCTTTTTATTTATTACTTTCAGTGGACTTCTTTGACTTAAGATCTGCTTTCATCTTTAAACATTGATTCTTATAATGTCCCATCTTTCCACAATAAAAGCATTCAACGTTCTTTTTACTCTTAGAACTACCTTCACCACTTTTAGATTTACTATTCTGATTAGCTTTCCATTTAGTAAACAAAGTGACTTCATCTGAAGAGATTGTAACAACAGAATGTTGCATCCTACGTTCTTTTTCAAGTAATGAAGCTATCATCATTTCTAATGACTGATTAGGCAAGTTTTTGAGTGTAAAAATGACATTACTATACTCAGTCGGCATACTATTTAATAGTACAACCATAGCATCATCTTCGGGAACATTAGAACCAATTCCAGCAAGCTGATTCATTATTGACTTCATACAATTCACATGATCATTTAAGCTCATTCCACTTTCTAGCTTTAATGCAAAAAAATTGTTGCTTAAGAAGAATTTTACCATTTTTAGAACATGCTCCAAATATGGCTTCCAATGATTGTCATATTTCACGAGCAGTCTTAGATAGGTCCAAATAATGAATTTGAGAATCAGCCAAACCAAGACCAATGTAAGCAGTAGCTCTCTTATCATGCAAATCAATACTAGAAGAGTCATTGGAATCTTCTTGCTTAACTCTGGAACCATCAACAAGATCCCACAGATTTTTCTCAGTCAATAATAATCTCATTTTGACTTGCCATGTGTGAAAGTTCTTACCATCAAATTTATCAAATAAAGTTCTTTGATCCATTATAGCCAACTTCAATGACGTAAATGAATGATCAATTTAGTTTCAAGAATTTTCTGCAAGTGTTTTACTTAGCTAACTTATGATAAATGCACATAACCGAGGGAGAGGGCATAAGACGTCACCTCAACTAGGCTTATCACTTGGTTAGTTCGTAAAACCAATTTAACCTCTTAATTCCTTGAAAAACATTCACTTCAATCTATATATATTCTGTACATACCATGACAATCAATTACTAGCTTTTGAACAACTTTTAACAAGTTTTACATTGACATTTTTTTCTAAAGTCTATGTTGTCCCTAATGAAAAATGGGGTTTCTGCACTAAAAACTTAATAAGTTTTTTTGCCGATGTCCAAATCACTAGATTTTTGAATCAAAACGGAGCTTAGACATTGTAGAACAGTCATGTACAGCTTTTGTTCCGACAAAACGGATTCTTTATGCGAAAATTAGTCTCTGTTATGCATTATACCCCAATTTCCACACAGTGGGTCTATCTTAAAACTGTAAGACAACCCTTAGAGACCCAACCTTTAGTTTTTTTTTTAAATGCCGTCAAGAACTGGAAAGGACCCACAAACAATTACCATTATCAAATATCATTTGGGCACCAGATTTATTCCACGGGTTGTCTCTCCCATCTAGCCTCCATTTCTCTCACGCTCTCTTCTTGATTTCTTCACGCGCCAGACTAGAAGATGAAATCAGAGCATTGAAAGAAAAGGCTACAAAGGGGACTTTTCCTTCAACTGGCTGCCAGGCCAATGCCTCCTACTCAAGTCGATACTGGATCGCATTTAATGTCAGCCTGCTTTGGATCAGAATGGACGGCTGTTCTGGGGATTGCGGCTTCATGCAGCGGCCATTTTAGATTCTTCTGGATTCTGATGCAAGGCTAGACGGAAGTGCCTTCTTGCTGCAAAAACAGCAGCAGTAGCATCATCGGTTGCTTCTTCCTCAAGGAAAAGAGACAATGCCTATGAGAAGCATGATGCCGCTATCCACCTCTTGGAGAAATGCATGTGCAGCGACTCCCTAACGCCAGCTTCTTTTCAGATTTGATCACTTGTAGACAATGTGGCCCGACTATGGATTTTCAGGATCTTGGATTTCCTCAGCCAGTACGCATCTGTTGAAATTGTTTTGATTGTTGAAAAATGATTGCTTTCATGTCACAACTTACAAGGTGGCAGACCAGCAGATCTCCCTCGAGACCAACACAAGACAGGTCACGACCATTGTAATGACACTACAATCAAAGTAGCCTACACATTACACACTCATAATTTG
>CM055104.1:49210507-49331980 GCA_029204225.1 Diphasiastrum complanatum | reverse complement strand
TGAAGATCTTCTGGGTAATAGAGGAAGTTGATCATTTCCATCATATTGTAGTGTTGAACTGCAACATCATCATCTTTTGATTTGCCATTGATTTTGTTGTTCGTCAAAAGCAGAAGATCTTGGACCTTCAATGCGATAGTTGATTGAAGAACTGAAAGTTCAATGTGTCGAATGAAATCGAAGAGTCAGCTATGTGGGCTTTGTCTTTTCCCTTGAGGTCGATAAACTGATCTTCAAAGTGACCTAAGCGATGATGTCCATAGTAATGCTTTATCGACTAGGACAATGCTTTCAAGGCTTGACTAGACTCAGAATAAACAATGTGCCAATCTATATAAGTAACCTTGCCTCTTGCCGAGTGCAATGATCTTATTACTCCTATCAATAATTTTGCATTGATCGGATAGGACATTCTACCTTATGACCTAAATCTATAATTCTACTTACTGATAACAGATTTGTAGAGAGTTTAGGCACATATAGACCCTTTGATAGTAGTTTGAATTAATCATGTTGGAGTCACAATCTTTCTGCTTCTGTCGCTTAGAGCCTTTGTTGACATATAGAGCATGAGAGGAGGAAGTAGACAAAGTGACTTGACTTCTTCTATTGTCTTCTTGTAGCAACATAGTGATAACTCTGGTAAGAGTTAAATCTGAGTGTGTCGATATGATCATCACCTAGTTCTCATATGTAGAGGGCAAGCTTGAAAGCAATGTCATAATTGCGTCTTGATCGTCTATGACTGATCCGACAGTGACCATCTGTTGCAAGAGATTCTTAAACTGGTTAATGTGACTATGAAGAGAATCACCATTAGACATCTTGAATGTGAAGAATTTCTTTCGTAGATGTAGCCTAGTAGTTACGTCCCTCACATCATATAGTGAGTTCAGGATGTCCCAAACATCTTTTGAAGTTTTAGCTTTAGCTATGTGTCCAATCTGTGTATCTGGTATATTGAGGATAATAAGCGCAAAAGCTTTGCCATCCTTCGATTTTCACTTTGAGTCTTCTATGTCATCTTCAGGTTTTACTTCTGTACTTGTAACAACATCCCATAACTCGTTGGCGATTAAAAAGGTCTTCATCTTAAACTTTCACAAATGATAATTGGATCCATTCAGCTTGTCTGTAATAAGACCAGTTTTACTTCGAGAATCCATTTGGAACTTAGTTTGTCGATTGTATCAATGACGCTATGATGTAGTAATCCCAACAATATGAAACCAATTCTCTGATACTGAAAGATTGGAAAGAACTGAAGAGTTGATATCAATTTGATATCACGAAAGATATCAAGTATTAGAGCTTTCGCTCTAATGTCGAGATAGTACTAGGCCCTGAAGAAGAATCAATGCTCTGATACCATGTTGGAAAGAGGTATGTGAAAGATAGATTGAATAAGATTCGAATACAAAAATTTGAATGACAAGAAAGAAAACTTATCGTACGCAGCGGAACAGACTATCTTGTAGAAAAAATAGTAATAATTCTTCCATAGAGAACACGATGCAAGTTTGAATAAATCAAACTAATATCAGTGTCTTCAATCGCGATTTTATCTTATCTATGTACTAATAAAACGGTATTTGTTCTGATTGAATATGCGTGCAAAAATTATATGCAGAAGTATGAGACTATATGCGGAAGTATGAGACAACTTAAGACAATTTAGATAATAAGAAGCTATTGATCAAAAATGAATTTTTCTAGCTCTGAATCTTATTCATCAATATACATCTCTTATTGTCTTATCTCGCTGTTGTGTCTCTGATTGAGTGAGTTAGTTACAACGAGCAGTGCACATGTATTTATATTGCTACAAGACAGGCCTTTTGGCCTTTTATTTATAGGTGTTTTGGCCTTTCAATGCTGTAACAGTAGGTATCTAACCGTTAAATCTAGAATATTTCGTGACCTGTTCGAGATAGTTTCGCGACATGTGAGCTTGAAGAACAGTCCAAAAGATTTCGCGAATTGTTCGTGACACTATTCGTGACATCTGAGGCTTTTTGCGACAAAGTTCTGTTCGCGAATCTTTTCAGCTTCAACAAGAAAGCCACGAGCTTCTACAAGAAACTGTTTCGCGAATCTTTCGAGTTGACTGCAAGAAAAATTTCGCAAATCCTTCACGAGTCTTTTCGAGTTGGTCACGAATAGATATGTTTCGAATTCATGTTCGTTTCTTTCTCATCCTTTGTCAAGTAAACTGCACGCTTTGTTGGTAGAATCAAAATATGTCTGATCAGCTGTTCTACAGCTCTCTCTCAAATTTGTTGTTGGATTAACTCCAATCTTCTTCGCTGCTTCTCGAACAAAGCTTCTTCCTAAAAAAATGGTCCAATTTTCTGGAACAATCACAAGCAATCTTCAATAGCTCTATCTTCCACTGAATCAGAGTATATCGCAGCCTCTCAAGCTACAAAGAAAGCAATTTGGTTGAGGAACTTACTCTCAGATATCAGTTTGAATGAATATGCTCCGACGACATTATTTTGTGATAATCAAAGTGCCATTGCTTTATTAGCCAACCCTAGATTTCATTCTAGGAGTAAGCACATTGAACTAAAGTATCATTTCGTCAGAAGCAAAGTTCTCAACGAAGAGGTCAGATTGTAGTACTGTAGAACGCAAGATATGATAGCAGATATTTTTACCAAAGCATTAAGTTTGGAAGCACACAGAAGATTCTGTGTAGAACTAAGTTTGAAGGTCAAGGCATTCAAGGATTCAGATTAAGGGGGAGTGTTGGATTATTCTCCTTTCTCACCAATCGACTAACCGGTTTTAATCCTCATCCATTGTTTATCCAGTTCTGCATATTTTTCCGTGTCTTTACACAGTCTACAGATTTACAGGTGTTTTTACACAATCTGCAAAAATACATGGAGTTTGACAACAGTGTCGCATTTTATCTCTCTACAATCCAGACATTTGTCACCTATCAAGAATTACGTGTAAAAATGCAGTGTCATCTTTTTTGCATTTTTCGGTTGTCAAGAATTGCGAGTTAAACTACAGAGTTGCATTTTTCAAAGTGTCTCAAATGTTAAGAAAATGACTCTGGCAAAGTGTGGAGCTACCCCAATATTAAGGAAATGAGATTTTATGACACTGTCATCTTTTTTGCAAAAAGTTGACACTGTTATCTTTTTTGCGACACTGTCGCCTGAGGCAGCTTTCGTTCATTTTTGCAGAGTGACAGTTTTAGTTCATTTATGCAGACAGACTATTTACGGCCAATTTTCACTGCTTATCAGCAATCAATTTCTAAGAAGGAACTGGAGGAATGTCAGCGGACACCAGCCAACTGGCAATCACATCATTGACGACCTAATTACTTAGTATAAATCAGTTGTTCATACATCTCTTTTCAAGTTCTGAAGTTTTTTATCAATAGATCAGCAAGTATTGAATAGTTAGCTCTCTCTCTCTCTCTCTCTCCCAAGCCTGTGAGCTTGAACACTCCTGAGCATTCTAGCTCACTTCTTAGAGTTGTTTAGAGATTGATATTGCGCTTACTACTTATCAGCATTGTGCTTAATTCAGACTTTTATTTTAGCCGCTCAGAGATAGCTTAGAGTACGTGGCTTCGATCCGCAACTTATTGTACTCATTTACTTCTGTTTCATTTTCATACTGAATCAATACTATCTTTTATTGTGTTCAGGTTTGTCTCAGAATGTATGTGTTTCTATAGTTTTTCACGACTATTTGTCTGATAATTCAATGCATTATTGTTTGGCTACATGATCACTATAAAACTGATGATTTCAAAGTTAGTTACTATAAGATCGAACGTGATTTCTATCACTATTGTTTTGTTCAAAATTGATAGGCGTAGTCATGCATGAAGAAAGAGGAAGATAGTCTATTCCGCTGCACACGATAAGTTTTCTTTCTTGTCATTCAAATTCTTTTTATTCGAATCTTATTCAATCTATCTTTCACATACCCCTTTCCGACTCAACGTAGTAGGCAACCAACTCCAGCTGCGCTTCCACCCCCTGCTGCAATTTGCACTGAGCTACATGTCCCTCAATCCACTGATGCATCCCTCACCTCTGCTTCCCCACAAGGTTAGTCTATGACAATTGGATCTACCATTCTAGTCACAACTGCCCAGGCCACCTCTTCCCCACAGCTCTGAGTTATTTTGCCAAACACCCAATCATTCATGGATATGTTCGATGATTCCAACCCACTGGGCCCAGATGAGATCTTTGAAATGCCCAAGAGCCCATGACCCTTTCATTTCCAATCTCCTGGAAGAGGATTTGAACAATTCCATGACACTTCTACTACTTTTCATGATCCTTTTTAGCTTACACCGCCAGATCACCAGATACCCTCAGGTTCGAGCATGAAGTTCTATCTCCAAAGCAGTTCGATGCCACAGTGCCCGAAGGTTTTGAAGAAAAAGATATCTTTGAAGAAGAAGAACCGGCCAGACACCAGAGGCCAGTTAGCACAATTTCTATCGGAGCTGTCCATGTCGCTCCTGCTGCTGCTGTTGCTCCTACTACCGTGGATTCTGGTGACGCAATGGGTCTTGTTTCTACCCTTGTACGCGTGATCCAGACCATGATTGATGAAAAGCAAGACATGTCTAAGCGCATAGCCAATCTTGGGACAGAGAATACACTGATTAGCCAGAAGGTTATTCAGTTAAACCGAGAACTGAAGATTGCCAAACAAGATGAGGCAAAATCTGAAGCTAATTTGAAGAAGGCCAATGAGTCCGCTCAAAGACTAGAATATTACGTGGCCAGTCTTCGGAATGCAAATCTAATAGCACAAGACAAAGTCGACAAGGCAGTCCAAGATTCAAAACAGCAAGTCTTGTTGTTGGCAGGCTAGTTGGACTTGGCAAAATTGGAACGCGAACAACTTCAAGGTGAATTGGATGCAACCACCCTTGAATGCGATTCCTACTTGCAAACCCAAGTGCCTGATACCCAGTCACACCGGACGAAATCAGATACTTGTTCCAAAAAGTGGAAACCTACCGTACTACACTAGGCGGGGTTTCAAGAAAAATTTGACAAACTCAAAAGGATGACAACCACTTAGCTTGGCAAGGAAAAGGCAATTATAAAGGATTATGAGAAAGCAGCCGCTCAGGTCGGGCCTCAAATCCCAGTTCCACTCATGTCGTAGTTCTCCCCTCAACACCAGGAAGAGACACGAATGGATACAGGGTTGGATGTGAGCATAGACCAAGGAGGAGCTCCAGACATTCCAGACACAACGTCCACCCAACCTGCTGAAGTTGGTCCATCTTCATTAAAGGCCCGAGTCTTATTTCATAAACCTATCACCATTGAGGATCAAATCTAGATTTGTTACATCAGCATCTGCATCTATCGTCAAGGGGTGGCTAGATCATTAAGTTCAAAACCTCTGAGATAGAGGTCGAAAAAGAATTGGACATATTACCCGCATTGGGAGAGAGGCATGGCGTAAGACAGTTTTTGAGAAAACGTTTGATTCCATTGCGAGCTACATTGCTAGCCCTCGCCAATTGCGAGTTGATCCTTATTATTTGCCAATGCCAAGACACAATAAATGGAAAGATTTGCGCATGCCATTGGATCAAATTAGCATCCACACTCCAAATTGGCCCGTAATTCATCAAACCTTTAATTGAAAAATTTTAGTCTATTCTATTAGAGCTCTCCAATTTTATGGTGTTGAGTACCGCAACTCACCAGATCCAACTGTGAGACAATCGGCCATTTTTGCGAATGATGTGTCCAAATTGGCATCCACTGCTACAAGATGGGATGATTGCCTATCTCCATTGGTATTTAATCCAAATCTTTCGATGTGTCCGATAAAGTCCAAGACCGATTGCCCATCGTAAGGTTATACTATTGTGCAGCCATGCTGGGAGGTTATTAAGAGTCAAGGTTTCTGGCCTGGACAACCCAATCAGACCGACTTGCTTCAACTATTTTTGCCATGATAGTACAAATGATCTTATTGGAAGATTCAGCTTGGCCATTCCCTCTGGGATAATATGGAGTACTAAAGCGGTGTATAACAAAAAAATCTTTCAACAAACACTTTATCGTTTGATTAACAAAGTGTGTACCCCGGTCATTGACAATCTCGATTGGACAACCAAATGTGATAATAATTTTTTTATAGAAAAACTTGGTTGTAGTTTTTGCATCAGCAACTTTGACAGCTTTGGCTTCAACCCACTTGGTCATATAGATAATGTATCTGGCTTGAGATCCTCGTGCTGCAGGATGAATAGGTCCAACATAATCCAGTCCCCATTTCTCAAATGGTGTTTGCGATAAAACCGGATGTAAGGGTTCATAGTTCTGTCTCTAGGTCGTCGTGCTCACTGGCAAACATCACATGTCTGAATATAATTTTTTGTGTCCTTATGAAGTGTAGGACACCAACAAACTGATTGCAAAAGTTTGCAAATAGTAATATCTGTAGAGAAGTGTCCTCCGCCCATGCCACCATGTGAAAACATGACTAATTCAGGTATTTCATGCGGTAAACGCATCTACGTAGAATATTGCCCGATCCACGATGATACAATTGTCCTACAATCAGTTGATAAGGTTAAGCCTTATGAATCAATTGCTTCTTCTGTACTTGTCAAAGAGTCTTTAGGTTGCCCTAGCATCAGGTACTCAACAGTATTTGCTACCCACTCAGGTACTGCTTCTACATGAATAATGTATTATTTGGTAATTCATCATCCACTTTAGTATTAACTAGGTGTGGATTCAATTCATGAAACATGGTCGACAAGATAATGTTGCTTACCTTTACGAACCATAATTCGAAAGTCAAATTCAATCAATAATAGTAACCATCTCGCAATACGTCCTATATTGCATGTCTTGTTTACAAAGTAAAGTAACGGCTAGTGATCCGTATAAAATGCAAAGTGCGTTTCCATGAGGTAATGTCAAAATTTCCGTACAGAAAAAATCATGGCTAACGCTTCACGTTATGTTGTTGAATAGTTCTTCTCTAGATCTATAAGTTGTCTGCTTGCAAATCGTAGCAGATAGTCCTTCTTATATTCACCAGGCTGCGTCAAAACTGATTCAATTGCATATTTTGAAGCATCAGTGTGAACATGAAATTCAATCGCCCAATCTGGAGAACGTAGTATCGGAGCTGAAGCTAATGCTTTTTTTAATTTTTCAAAGGTTTTTAACGCTTCAACTGTCCAAATAAGAACAATGGTCAGTTTGTATATAGGTCTTGCAAGATCAGCAAAGAAGATAATAAAAATTCGATTATAGTTCGCATGACCCATAAACACATAAACTCCACGAATTGTTGTTGGTGGTGGCAATTCCACAATAACCTTGATTTTGGAATAATTTGTAGCAATGCCATGTCTTGATATTACATGTCCAAAAACAACCCCGTGGGAAACCCATATTTGGCACTTTTTTGGATTCAAAAGAAATTTGATATTTGCAACAACGTTCAAATACTTTTTCCAATCGATCCAGGTGGTCTGAGTCTATGCTATGGACTCCAAGGTCATCCAAGTAAATTTAAGGAATTTTTGTAGATAATCTTTAAAAACAAATTGCATTACTCTTTGAAACGAACTTGGTGCATTACAGAGTCCAAACGACATTACTTTGTAAGCATAGGTCCCCCATTCTATTGCAAAGGTTGTTTTGTGAGGATCTACAAGTGCAATCTTGACCTGGTTGTAACCACTAAATCCATCCAGAAAACTATAACTTCTGCTCCAGCAAGTTGGTCCAAAATACTTTCAATAAAAGGTAATAGGAAGTGATATTTTCTTGTTATTTTGTTCAAGGCCTTGAGATTCACACAAATTCTCAATTTCCCATTCTTCTTAGGAACAATGACAATTGGTGAAACCCATATAGTATGCTCCATCTCATAAATAAAATCGGCATCAAGCAATATCTGAAGTTCTTTCTTTATCAGATCCGCAACATCAGGATTACAGCAGTAGAACTCTGTAACCTTTGCTGCATCAGGTATTAAAGGTATAGTGTGTTCAATAACTAGCGTTGGAATACCCTTGAGATCTTTATAAGTCCATGCAAAACAATCTTGATTCTTAATAAGCAATTTTCGTAGCGCTTGAAACTGTTCAAGATTAAGTTGTGATCCAACTTGTACAATCTTTTCTGATTCTCCTGGCTCAGCAAGATTCATAGGCTGTGTCCTAGCTGGGCCATCGTAAACAACTTTTGATTCTGGCACTTGTTCTTCCGGTTCACGATGTGTTTTTGGTAACATGATAACCACATCATCCAATGTATAGCGTTTGAAATGTTCTGGCATATCATGCTGGACCTCCTCTAATTTCTCTTTATCAAAATGATCAGAGTTGGATCTTAGCTTAGCTTTCTTAGCAGGAATTGATCGTGGAGGTGATGACTTCCGAGAAGATAGACTCTTCTTTGTAGGTGAAGACTTCCTGGATGGTGATGTCTTGCTAGAACTCTGACTTGAAGAATATTTGTCAACTTTTCCCTTGCCTTTATCCAGTAGGGGTGGCACATTATTTAAATCAATCTTTTGGGGTGGAGTTTCCCATTTCAGGACCGTATTCTAATGTTGTTTAGCTTGTTTCTTCGTCATTGATACTGTGATCCTGTCTTTCTTCAATATTGTAGTGGGTTTCTTTCCTTGCCTAACCTAAATCCAAGATCTAGTCAATCTAGCATCAAAGAGACAGAGTTATTTGTCACGCAGAGGTTCGTTCCCATGAGAGCGATAGTATAGTTCAAACTTCAACATGAATGGAGGATCTAACACTAACATCCATTAACACTAAGCATTAACACTACATCCATTAACCCTACTTCCATTAACCCTAAATCCACAACAATGATAGAAACTTACTCTTCTCTCTCTCCCTTTCTCTCTCACAAAAAGCATAAGAAATAGCAATCCCAATAATGATCAGATCCAAAAATTAGCAAATTCCAAAGAAAGCATGAGAAATGGAAGAAAAGAGAGGAAAAGCAAGGACATTCATCAATCCATTTCTAAAGAGAACCAATCTACTTTATTGAAATGAGGAAATGAACATGAGGAGCAACTCGAGTTGGTCCTTTTTTATAGTAGAGAGGAGGACCCTGGCCTCTGAATCCTATTGGTCCAGTCTTGTTTCTCTGTTTATTCAAATTTAAAAAAGTGTGGGAACCATCAAAATTGGAGGGAAACCCAACTTTATTCACTAACTTGACATTTAGGCCCTGCGACATTAAAAGTCCCGCAAAAAGGCCTAAAGTCCTTTTATTAACATTCTAATTAATCAAATAATTATGTGATCATTGGGTTGGACTTACACACACAGGGTGCCAAATCCCTCTCACTTATTAACTAGGGTCCAACAGTATCCCCCACCAAAACTGGTGGCAGTCCCACGACACCTGCAATATGCAGTTATTGGGGACTTTTATTGGCTTTGCGTCGAATCTTAATTAAATGATACTGCACCTTCTCCATAAAGTCAAGGCGTGTAGTATTGAAATCCAAATTATGCGGCAGGAAACAACGGTGGGCTCCGGCAATCCACTTGAAAGTTGTCCATGAGGTGAAGCGGGATTCCCAAGAGCCTCCCATCATAGCCGCACGAAAATACAGTCAAGAAATCGGCAACTGATCTTTGATTTGCTCTGAGGCCATCAACTTATTTGGATCAAATGCCAGGGTAGGAAGGCAATCATCCCATTTGGTTGCCACTGACGCCAACAGAGTTAGATCTTCTGCAAACATTGCCGATTGTCGCACCGTTGGATCGGGAGAGTGGACATACTCTCTCTGATATGCTTGTAAGGCCCGGTGGAAATCCACTGAAATATTCTAGCTGTAAGCCTGGTGGATGGTTGGCCAATTGGGCATATGGATGGTGATTTTATCCATAGCCAATCCCAAATCTTTCCATTTTTGTCTTCGCGGCATTGGCACGTAATAAGGATCTACCCGCAACTGGCGAGGGCTGGCGATGTAACTCCTAATTGATTCTGGAGTTTTCTCAGAAATCGTGATTCTCCATGCCGGCTGCTCTCCCAGTGCAAGTATTTTATCCAATTCTTTGTCGGTCTCGATCTCGGAGGTCTTAAATTTGAGAACCCATCCACCACACGAGGACTCATGTGGATGTTGCTTTAAGAAGGTCTGGATCTGGTCCTCGACGCTGATGGGCCTTCTGAATAAATGGCTTGTCCTTGATGAAGATGGACCCGCTTGTACTGCTGGTATAGTTGGCAGTTGATCTGCTAGATCTAGAGCTCCCCCCTGGTCCACGCTCGAATCAACCCCTGTATCCATCTGTACAACTTCTTGGCGCGAAGGGGAGAATTGCGGCATGACCGGGATGGGGATTTGTGGTCCGGCTTCCAACACTTGAGCGATGGCTTTTTCGTAGACGTTGATGGTCTCTTTTGCCTTTTCCAACTTGGTTGAAGCTGCTCCATTGAACCTATCAAAGCGGCCTTGGAATCCCTGAAGGGCCACTTTGTATGTTTCCACTTTCTTGAACAAATATGCAATCTCCGACGGTGTGACCGCATGATCGGGTATTTGTGTTTGCAGATATGCATCACGCTCAAGGGTGGTCGCATCCAATTCACCTTGAAGCCGTGTGCGATCTTGTTCAGCCATTTGTAATTGCCCCTTCAGTAGCTGCACCTGTTGCTTGGCATCTTGCACTCCTTATCTACCTGATCCAGTGTGGTTGTCAAGGCATTTTGCAGGGAACTGATGTAGGTTTCCAAGCGATCAGCTTGTTGTTGGGCCAATTTCTTTTCGCTTTCAGCCTTTTCTTTATGTTGCTTGGCTATCTTCACCTCTCGATCCAGCTGGACAATTTTCTAACTGATCAAAGTGTTTTCGGATTCTAGATCAGAGATCCTCTGCTCCATTTCCTTCTTCTTATCCAACATAGACTGGATCACTTGCCCAAGGCTGGAAACTAATCCGAGAGCATCACCAGAATTGACGGTCGTGGAGGTGGCAGCAGCAGGAGACCCTGATGGTACTGTCCTTGGTAGGCGTGGAATAGGTGCCAAGGTCTCTTCTTCTTCAAAAGTATCCTATTCTTCAAACACTTCAGGCACCGTCGCGTCGAACTACTTTGGTGACTTTACAGCTGTGTCGACTCGAAGTGTGGCTGGGCTACCTTGTGTGGGTGGTTGTTGACTGGCACCTTCGACACCAACACTAGATTTATGGATATGCCCGAATCCTCTTCCAGGGGATTGGGGTTCAAAGGGTGCTAGGCTCTGGGGCATTTCAAATATTTCGGTGGCCCCAAGGGGGTCGGTATCATCGAACATATCCATGAAGAACTGTGTGTTGGGTGAGGTTGCTTCGGTGTGCGGGGGCGAGGCGGCCTGGGCAGCTGTGATGGGAATGGTAGGCCCAATAGTCATAGACTGTCCTTGTATGGGAGCAGAGGCAAGGGAAGCATCAGAGACGAGAGGAATGGGAAGTTCAGTGCGAACAGCAGCAGGGGGTGGAAGCGCAGCTGACGAGGTATGCCTAGTGCGACGTCGTGACGCAGAAGGCGAGTCAAGAATTACGATCTCGCTGCGTAGACGACGACGACTATGAGAACTTTAGGCCTGATAAGATGACTCGGCCGGTGCTTCTTCGTAAACCAAAAGCACAGAATCCAGGTGGAAGCCATGGATTCTATTTTCTAAATGAGAAGTGGCTAAGAGGGACAATGGAGAGCCAGCGGCGAATTGCTGCTTTGTATTGGCTTTAATAGCTCGCTTGAGCTCACCAGAAATAGTCTTGAACCAGTTATATAGTTCAAGATGGGCTTTGGCCAACTTGATGTGGGACTCCACTATCCTGAAGGATTTGAGATGTGATGCGGTCTTCCCTGAGGTTGCCAACCATCAGGAAATGATTCAACAATTGGACAGCGGCGTGGATGGAAGGCTCAGTGATGGCTTCCAGAAGGTAACCATTATTAGTCCAATGCAGATCATTGGTGAGGTCAATGTATGGCTTGATGGCCTGTTTGGCGTGCTTGTGATTGGGTGAGGCGTGCGTACCGGATGAGATTCCTATAGCTGCAAGTGCAGCCTCAGTGACGCGCACCTTGTGTGTGGCTCCTTGGAAGGTGATGTAAAACTTGGATTTCTCTTTCTTCCACGTACTAAAGGCAAGAGTGATAAGATCCATATTGATGCATCCCAAAAAGGTCTCTCATGAATACCCATTGCAGTAAGTAGAGGCTCCGCAAGGGTCATCCACTGAGTGACCATGCTTGTGCTAGGAAGAATCATGATGTCTGTTGTAGATGGGACATCACGATGGATAGTATAGCGCGGAGACTAGGAAGTATCGGTAGAAGACATGATGATCAGAAAGGAATTATAACCGCGTGAGAATGTATCAAAAGGCAATGTAGAAAATCTGGAAGGCTTTGGTCACAAGAAAAATTCGCAAGAACTTCACTAGCACAAGTGAGGAATGAATCGAATTCATCCAACTTATAGGTGAATTTGGTGGGTTCATTACACTGAATAGTAGTTGGGCTGATCAGTTCTGAACAAAAATTTGCTGGCATGTACAGTACTGTAAAAATAGGCTATAAAAATCACGGCGAAGGTTTCTAGAGATCTGAACCTATCAGGCAAACGTTATAGTGGGTTTCTTTCCTTGCCTAACATGAATCCAAGATCTAGTCAATCTAGCATCAAAGAGACGGAGTTAGTTGTCACGCGGAGGTTCGTTCCCATGAGAGCGATAATATAGTTCAAATTTCAACATGAATGGAGGATCTAACACTAACATCCATTAACACTAAGCATTAACACTACATCCATTAACCCTACTTCCATTAACCCTAAATCCACAACAATGATAGAAACTTACTCTTCTCTCTCTCCCTTTCTCTCTCACAAAAAGCATAAGAAATAGCAATCCCAATAATGATCAGATCCAACAATTAGCAAATTCCAAAGAAAGCATGAGAAATGGAAGAAAAGAGAGGAAAAGCAAGGACATTCATCAATCCATTTCTAAAGAGAACCATTCTACTTTTTTGAAATGAGGAAATGAACATGAGGAGCAACTCGAGTTGGTCCTTTTTTATAGTAGAGAGGAGGACCCTGGCCTCTGAATCCTATTGGTCCAGTCTTGTCTCTCTGTCTATTCAAATTTAAAAAAGTGTGGGAACCATCAAAATTGGAGGGAAACCCAACTTTATTCACTAACTTGACATTTAGGCCCTGCGACATTAAAAGTCCCCCAAAAAGGCCTAAAGTCCTTTTATTGACTTTCTAATTAATCAAATAATTATGTGATCATTGGGTTGGACTTACACACACAAGGTGCCAAATCCCTCTCACTTATTAACTAGGGTTAGGGTTGTCTTGGAATCTGCAAATCCTCCAACAAATATAACTACTTTTGGTGGTTTTATTATTGGTTCATCATGAATATTACGTACTCCAAATCTGGTCGGATCCATATGATTTAGAATTTACTCATCAGTAAGTTCTGCATTGTAATCATACGTCACATCATGACTCATAGGAATGAGTCCATCTTCAATCGGATCTGGTATGGGCTCCGTTGATAACCAAGCCACATTCAACACATTCAGTGAAAAAGTGATCGCTTCCAAAATTCGATCCAATAATGAAATCTCGTTCAGATCGGATTGATTATCTTGTTGACACATGTAGCCTGTTGTACAATCAATCGTTGCAAGAGCTTGATTCCAGTTGACAGTATCAGTTTGAGAGTCGTAATGAACTCCCCAATTTTTTACTGGTTGGTCACAAGTATGATCCGTTGTTGACAAATCATCATCATCTTTTCGAGCCACTGGTTTGATAGTCCAAGTTACAGGATCAACTTTGACTTCTTGTTCACGATATTCAAAAGTGATTTTTCATGTACATTATGCAATTGGACATGGATTGTTTGGTGATTGCGCTGGTGAAAAACAAACTTCACCTGCTGCTTTAGTGACTTCAAGCTACTCTTCTTCCTGCAAATGTTTAATCCATTGCCTCATATTCTAGTACCTTCTTTTTTCTGCATGGAGATTTGGATAGACTCCAGATGCTGTTGGTATATCAGTTAATGGTATAGAATCAGCAGGTATTGGATATGTGTTAGCGGATTTCAAAAAATCCCCAAATGCCGAGCCAAGTTAAAGACATAGAATATTTCTCACCTATGACCGAGGAGGTCTCAGAAGGGAGCAGAAGAAGCTGAGAGCCGAGCATGAGAGCCGAGAAATTATTAGCTAGGATGATAGTGAAATATTTATGTGAGCCTACATGGTGTATCCCAGAGAAGGAACGACCATGTAGGAGCTAGTCATATTCCCTAGGCTTTGTAAATAAAAGTAGACCTCCCTTAAATTAGTTAGAGTGAGCCATCTTTTGATGGTGACCTTTAGTGGAAGGGCGAATTCCACATGTAATTTCTAATATGGTGGAATTGCCACTTGGGCTCCACATGGGCAGCCTTCTTGCTTATTTAAGGGCCCCCCCTCTCTTGTGAGGGAGCTCTGGACGTATTATCAAGTTCTCTTGAGCAAATAAAGAAGATCCTCCACGAGATCTTGATAATAGCTAAGCTCCTTGTTCATGGCAATGTTCTTGAGTGAAGTTTCTATGAGCATGCTTTGATTCCCTTGTATTGTGGATTAACTAGGTTCTTGTTTTCCTTCTTGCTTAGCTGTGGATTAGAATTCATTTCTTGTTGTGGAATGAGGTAGGAATCAACATGCAAGTAAACTAAATAGGCTGGAATTGTGGTGTAGATCTTGCATAATTTCTTACATTCCAGTTCTTGATTGTTCTTGGGCATTCTAAGCATCAAGAAATGAATGTTTCTTGATTCTTAGACTGTAAAAAATGTTGTTAGGAATCTAGTTTCTGGTTTCTTGTTTCTTGTTTCTTGGTTGAGCAGTTAATCTTGTTCTTGTTTGATTTTTGATTTAGTAGATAGTGGTAGGATTGCTCCCTATTCCAGAATGTTGATCTTCTTGAGCTAAGATTGGTTACATGGCTGGTTTATGCATGTAGCTGAGTATCGGATCTGTAACTCCCATTGACAGGGTGGGAAATACATGCTGCAACCTGAGTAACACTTCTGTTTAATAACTGTTCTTATAAAAAGAAGATCTGTAAGAATTGTAACTACAGAAGAACGAAGAAAGAACGATAAAAAGAAGAAACGAAAAAATACCGCAGAGAATTTGTGAACATTTGGCGCCATTCCACAACTACGCAGACATTAAACCGCCCCAAACCATTTCGATCTGTGCCGCAAAATCATCTCTCTCAAGACTTCCACATCTCCATTATAGAGCTCACCACTTTCGTCCTGACTAGCACAAAGCTCAGTTCTCAACCGACGCTTCACACTCTTTCCCAAGCCGAGCCACGACTCTTGTCTGGACCGGACCGCTACACATCAACTCTCGACCGAGCCACTAAAGAAAAATCCTGCCATGTCTTGAGTTACATCTCAACCGACGCATTTGCTCACATCTCAACCGACGCATTTGCTCACATAGATTGATAGGCTGATCTAATCTAACATCCAATCACACTTGTGGATCTGATTCAGATCTATTCTTGGTCCATTTTGTTGTACTTTGACATACATGCACAACTTGGGCATTGGGACCTAGTAGGAGGGCGCACTTCCAATGGGTCTAATGAATTCCCAACTCCCACAAGAAAGGCATTCAAAGAGTCATAGGTCCTTTAACTCCCCTAGGTTTCTCTCTCTCTCAAAGGATGGGCATGGAGCTCCATAGTGCACTGGAGGGGTCCGTGGACCATCTATATGAGGGTAGTAGGGCACCCATTGGGAGGAGAGAGATCTCTCTTGTTTGCTTTGCTTATGCTCTAGTGTTGCTACTAGTGTGTATAGTACTTTCTTGTGTGTAGTATGCTTAGGGTTTGGATCTTGCTTATGGTATGGGGCATAAGTAGGGTTTGGATCTTGATTATGTTATAGTTTGTTGTGGTATGCTTGTGATTTGTTTATGGTTAACAAAAGGGTGCTAGATAGGTCTTGCTTGGAGCTTGGATCTAGCTATGGTTGGGTGGTGAATACTTGAGGCCAGCTTGTTATCTACCTTTGTGTCTAAGACTAGGGACATAGGTGGAGGAGAGATCCTTGGAGGCTTGCAAATCCTTACTTGTAGGTGGAGGCATCATAGCTTGGAGCTGGGGAGCATCTTGGAGCTTGCAGATTGCTTGGAGGACATTTGCAGGCTCTACCTTGGATTTGGAGGACTTCCTCACCTCTACTTGTAAAACTGAAGAGAGACCACCCACAGTTCAAGAGCAACAAAGGTCTGATAAGAGGGTTAAAAGGGCTCTTCATATCATTAAAATGAATGTTACCAATGAACTTCTCAAGGAAGTTGGTAAGTGTCAAAGTGCAAGTGAGACATGGAATGCCTTGAAGAAGCTCTTTGAATCAAAGTCCACATCTAGGGTATTGACCCTAAGGAGGCAAATATTTTATAGTCCTAGACCATTAAAGTGATATGGTTCAAGGTTGAGGCCCAAGGCTTGGAAAAATTGTCATCCAATGACTATCTAACACCTCTCTAGGTTCCATACCTCCATCCAAGGCATAGACACCTACCTGTCTTTAACCAAAGACATTAGTACCTTAATCTAAGGCACCTACTCCTAATCCTAAGGGTACCCCTTATCCAAGGGTCATGTGACTCCATACCTCTGGCCCAGAAATAGTCACTTGTCTGCTCTTATCCAAAGGCACATACCCTTAATCCTAAGGGTAACCCTTATCCAAGGGTAACTTGCCACCCCCCAATACTAAATGGACCAATAGGGGTATGAAGTACTGCTAGTTACATAGGTATGTAACATTCCTTCCCCCTAAACTTAAATTTTTCCTTCTAGAAAAAAATTTGGAAAATTCTTCTGGAGATCAACCTCCTTTTCCCAAGTATCCTCCTCTTCTGATTTGCACCTCCACCTGACTAAAAATTCCCAAAGCACTCTACTCTGTAGAGTCCTCTGCCGACTATTTACAATTGCCTCGGGTTCAGGTGGTCCACTCACGGACTCATCACGAAGAAGTTCCACTAGATCTTCCACATGGATTAGGGTCTCTCCAACCTCCAATGAGGGTTTCAACTTACTAACATGAAAAACATGATGAATTCCAATGTTAGCTGGAAGGTCTAGTTTGTATGCGACCTGGTTTATCACTTGGATAACCATAAAAGGACCGCAATACCTAGGCGCTAACTTTTCACACTTAATAGTTTTCAAGCCGTAGATGACTAGGGACTCTCAAAAACACCCAGTCGTTGACCATGAATATCTTGTGCTTCCAAAATAGATCAACATAGTGCCTTGCCTTGTCTTGGTCACTTCTTATGCTATCTTAGCCAGTTGTAACATTTCTTGCATATTTGCAAGGAAATCAGTTGTGGCTTGCACTCGTAGGTTTTTCATGCCAACACTAACTGGTAATCGAGGTTGAAAATCATACATAAGCATGAAAGGGCTGAATCTAGTCGCTAAATGTTTTGCATTGTTATATGCAAATTTCACCAGTGGAAGGCACTATTTCCAGTCAGATTGCCGATGGCCCACATATGCTTGAAGCATATCCTCCATCATCTGACTGGTCCTTTTCGTTTGACCGTTTGATTTCGGATGATCTGTAGAACTCATACTTAAAGTTGTTTCCAACTTTTAAATATTGCTTGCCAAAAATTCCCAGTGAATTTTGGGTCATGGTCATTGACAATATCACAAGGCAGCCCGTATAGTCGAAAAAGCTTCTCAACAAACAATTGAGCTAGTTCTGAAGCTTTAACAATAGTTTTGGTTGAGGTAAATTGAGCAAACTTTATAAGTCTGTCAACAATGACCCAAACCGAATCATGGCCCTTTCTTGTACATGGAAACCCGACCAGATAGCATGGGCGCGAGGATGTGATTGCAATGTGCAGTAGCAAGAAGGATGGCCTACAGAAAAAACTGAAAAATTGGAACAAGGCTAACGCCCCCCCCCAGAATGGGCAACCAGGAGTTGGAAGTAAGAGAGAGCACTCCAACAAGTTCGGCGGTGAGGACAGTGTGTCCCACGCTGCTCTGTCCCCTCCAGGATATATGTCTAAGGTGGAGGTGATGAATCAGAGAGTCATAGAAAGATCAGGGTGGATGCTTGCAAGGTTGTCAGAATTGAAGGACAACATTCAGAAGAAGAAGAAAAAACTACTGGTCAAAGGCAGGGTGAAAACATAGTTGTCCAAGTAATCAAGGACAAGATTCATGAGCTCGAGAAACACCTTGTTGTGAGCTGCGGACATGCACTCCTCCCAATGAAGAGGAGATAAAAGAAGTAGATGATGATTCTGACCAGGCACATGCTAACAAAAGTTGAAGTGCAAATGGATGCCTAGTCCCTTGGCAGGGAGGTTGCAGAGGAAGAGGTAAATTTTTTGCCTGTCTTCCTTTTTCTAGTTGGTACTTTTCATTCTTTTGAAGCTTATGAACGTGTTGTGGCCATTATAATGAAACCTTTGAGATTTTAATAGTTTTCATGTTGTTTTTTTGGTACTTCTGGATTATACTTTTATGGTGTTTTTGGTACTTTTATGATGTGTTGTTTTTGGTACCATAGATTTATACTTTTATGGTGTTTTTGGGCTTATTTGTTCTACTGAAGTACCAAATTTGGTACTATTGGTTGTTGTCTTAGTCTAAATCTCGATAAAGAAGACTTGTCAAAATTGAGCTGAGATCTGAAATCTAACACTACTGAGCTGAAATTTGAAATCTGTCATTTTTTTTCTTTAACCTCACATAATCAGGTACAGATAGCCCTATGGACTAAGAGCCCCTTGTGGGTAGTTTCTTGCATGAAGACCATCAATTGAACAACAACCCAGACATGGATTTAACGATAAATGAAGTACTGGAAGAACTTTCAAAGCTCAAGGATGATATAGACTACTCCGCAGTAGAGAAGCCCCACCATCAGAGAGCAGAGGGCAAAATAGGCAAGGCAAAAATTACTATTGACATAGACGAGCTGGATGAAGATATGGAAGAAGAGCGGGACCAGCAGTAGCATCAAGAGCAGGGCCAGCACCAAGACCATGTACGACAAGACCAGCAGCAAGACCAAGAATGGCAAGACCAGGCACAACAAGACCAACAACATCAACAATAAGACCAAGAGCAGAAAGGCCAGGGACAACAGGACCACTAGACAACACATGACCAATAGGAGGAAGAGTCTAATCTGTAGGGGGGTCGAAGCAGTACAAGTACCCTCCGACCTCAACAAAGTAGTTCACAACAAGAGGGGACATATCGTCCTCACAGTCAAACAAAGGGTTTCTTCTAGTAAAGGCGATAGGGATTCGCGCATGGACCCGGCCCATGAGCCACGGGTACAGAGTTTCCTTCATATACCAGGGGGGCCGTTTCAGCATTGCACTCTACAGAAGGGTCGAAAGATTTTATGGCCAAGCAGTTCTCATAGTTGTTTTTTAATGACTTGTAGCATTTATCGTCTACAAGTATGGTGTTTGATGCATCGAACTCTGGCCATAATTTTCGTACCTCCCGTAGGTTTTTCAGAAATACTGGCACCCCCAGTTTATCCTCGCTGACGTAAGGAATTTCTTTGAAGTCTTCATGCTAGACCTCACACTTATTTTGGGCAAAAATATCTGCAGAAACAAAAGGTAAATATTAGACATTAGCAAAAACTACCCTCAAGGTTTTGATGGAGCATATAAACAATACCAAATATTGGTACATAGTATCAAATATTGGTACATAGTACCAAAACAGAGGCAATAGGTTCCAAACATTAAGAATTGATATCCAAAATAATTCGAATTAGTTTCAGATTAGTGCTAAAATCAAAATGTACCAAAATTCAGGCAATTGGTAATAACAGCACAAAATAACTAGTAGAAAGTACCACAAAAGTATTGATAATTTATTTTGCGAGTATTGTTGAATACATTGTTGTTAGTTAATTGAGCTCATATGCTTTAATAATCTCGAGATGACAATGTGATCACAAGTGTTAATGTGTAAAATGTTGAGGTACCTTTGAAAAATCTTTGTTGCATTTCTTCATGGAAGTAGGTACATAGTATTTTCATGACCTTCGAATATCTCATGTTGTTTCATATAATGATTTGCACTCCCGCTTCGGCTAGTTTTTTCAAAAACATCTTAACCTCGGGCCTCAAAAAACAGTAGCAATGTTCGTGCACTCAGATTACATTTCTTTTGAAGCAATTTACAAAAGGGCCATCTGAAAATGTTCGGTAAGTGTTTAACAACACCTCATTTATATCGAGGACGACTAGCCTACCGGCCCTAGCTGGAATGTCATCAGCGTCAGGGGCCCTGGTCGTCGTTGGATTCTCGTCTTTTATCCACCAAGGGGTGAGTGCTACAAACACATAAGAACAAGAAAATGACATCACCATAATGAGATTCACATTGCGCAACAGAAAAAAGAAATGCCTTGTTTCTCTTTTAAAAATAACAATTGTCTTCTTAACATATCAGATAGCGATGACACTGATCACTTGGTAAATTTGGTCACACTTCATAATACAATAGGTAGCATTATTCTACTTTTAGTGCAATAGAGTGTGCACGTATTACATCTTGCTTGCACAAGTTTTAATGTTATATGGTCTGGAGTGCTTTATCTTTTTAAGAGAATATAACTTTGATAACAGAGTATCGTCACACAGATCTTCACCTGTCTCGGGTTCAAAAGTGTACGAAGTTTCACCCTTCTCTGCCCTCGCCTCCTCCCCTGTTGTTTCCCATTTTTGGGGCCCTTCAGCTTCATCACCTGCCCCTTCATTTTTCACATCCGGGGGCATATTCCAGCATGATCTACCAATGATGGTATGGGTGGAGTTTATTAAAGTTATAGTTTGTGCTCCTTGGATGGTTTAGGATTCAGGGTTAAGAGTGAAGGGGTATTAAAGGTGTTAAAGATGGAGTGTTAAAGATCCACATGAAGTTCCTATTTTTTAGACTTAAGTGCAATTTCAGACAATTACAAATGTACCAAAATTGGTATTGCAATAGTACCAAATTGGTACTCAAGTATCGTATAGAAAATTTGAAATTTATGAACAGGTACTTTGGAGTTTTATAAAAGCAGTACCTATTTTTCAAATGAAAAAGACAATTCCAGTCAATACCAAAAGCACTATGATTGAGACTCCGATAGTACCAAAAAATGTAGCCTGAACTTATAAACAAAATAATTAGAATATTGATAGATAAGTAAAGTACCAAATTGGTACTCATCAGTTTCAAATGAGTAATCAGAATGCACGAGTTCAAATGGTTGTTGAGTCTTGATGTGGATGCTTTGGTACTTTAATACTACCTTTATATGATGCTTTAGTACTACCTGTTGGTACTTTCTACCTTTCTGGTATTACCGGTATGATACTTTGGTACTACCTGTATATGATGCTTTGGTACTACCTACATGTACTTTCTACTTTCCTGGTACTACCTGTGTATGATACGTTGGCACAGCCTGTATATGATGCTTTGGTACTACCTGCAGGTACTTTCTAAAACTCTTGGTACTATCCGTGTATGATACTTTGGTCCTACCTGTATATGATGCTTTGGTACTACCTGCAGGTACTTTCTACATGCAACACGATAAGACTTCTTAAATATAGATTAGTGGTAATAAGAAACCTCCTCAAGTTCACTTTGAAGATGTTAACAATGACTTTAATGCAGAAGGAATCTTTAATAATTTTGAGTGAACCAACACTGTATTGAGCTACACCAGTGTCAGGTACTAATTTTGCATATTTTGTATTGTTTTGGTACTTTTTTTGTGTTGGTGAAACACTTTAATATGAAAGATTCGTACTACAAGAATTTATCGTAAACCGATTCCAATCCTACTGACTACCAAATTAGGTCTTTTATACTAAGTCTCTAAGTTTTAATTCAAAAATCTACCAAATAGGTACTATTTAGACTTCTCATAACCACATTTTACAAATAAAACTACAAAAATTAGGTATTTTTTTCTCTATTTTATTTGTGTTCGCAGCTTGCATACAATCCTTTGTGGTCCTTGTACTATTTTAGTGTTGTTTACCAATTGGTGGAATCTAAGCTTTAAATACTACCAATTTTACAAAATATGTACTATTTTTGTAATCTTTACGTGTTTCTAAGACTTTAGAGTACCAAAGATTGGTAGTATTTGAACCTATCATGTAACAATTTTGATCCTCCTGACTACCAATTAAGGTTCTTGTACTTTTCTGCATGTTTAACACTTTTGTACTATTAGATATTTTTGTACTTTGGTACTATAAGATGCTTTGGTGCTTTGGTCCTACGTGTTGGTACTTTCTACCGCTCTGGTACTTTGTTGTTATAAGAAGCTTTTAAACAGCTCTTCAACATGCAGTGAGAGGGTTCGAAATCACTTATGTCGTGAATATAGATCAGTGGTAATGAAAATACTCCTCCACTTTGAAGATGTTAACAATGACTTTAATGCAGAAGGAATCTTTAAGAAGTTTTGAGTGAACCAACACTGTATTGAGGTGAACCAGTTTGTTTCTCAGTGTATCCTAAAATATAATTATAATTTATGATGTGGTTTCAGTAGATTTTGTTAGGAAGAGCGAGAGCTAAAGATAGTCATCGTTCCCAATTCCAGGAAGGGGTGTAGCCCTTGTTTTTTCCCTGTTGAAGACATGGTATCATAAACGGTTCTTTGTTGGACTTGAAACATCCACAAGGAAGGCCATGCTGATGGGAGGGAGCATTGTGGTAACATTCTGAAATAGGATACAGCCATATGGTTCAAGAATTTTGACTAACACTCTTCATGTTTTTTTTTTTTTTTTCATTTTCTCTCATTTGATTCATATTGCAGTTAGAAATCAGTTTTGATCTGATTCATCAGTATAAGCTCTAAATGTGATGATGTAATTACTATGCAGTTTATTTGGTATACTGTATATGGTTGTGATCGGGACGTGACCCGTTAGGATATATTGATCGGGCACTGATCCTGTAGCCGACTACTTGGGTTAGCTGAGTAGCCACACATAGGAAGAACTAGCATGTACAGAGTTATTTACAGTACTTGCTATACTTGGGGGCATGTCCCAAGTTTGTCGGTCGAATTTGGCCATATTGGGCCCAACCTTAGTTTGACAGGTGGTAGGCCAATTTTAGGATACCTGTCTTTTCATGCAGTTTGTGAATACTCTATATGTACAGTGTTTCTTTGTAATCTATTAACTTTTGTTGTGCCATCTTTGAGAGCTTGTGAGGAGTGGCTATGGTGATTGTGTGATGTGATCTGCATACTGCACTAGATCCTAACAGAATTTCAACTTGGTATCAGAGCGTCAGGGTGATGCAGGCATGCACGATCCGATGGAGCTATGGACAAGAGAAATAGCACTCAGAGCGTCTCAAGAGAGAGGACTGGCATACGGGGTATCGGTAGTCTGGATGGATGGAGACAACAAAGTTCCTTCGATCGGAGCTTCGGGACAGATCAAAACGATCGTCATAGGTGGATTCCGGGGTGGATTCACGGTAGTCTGGATGGATGGAGACAACAAAGTTCCTTCGATCGGAGCTTCGGGACAGATCAAAACGATCGTCATAGGTGGATTCCGGGGTGGATTCACGGAGAAACTTGTAGTTTCGGTGGTTTCGGGGAAATCATCGATGGTGGCTTCATAGTTCACTGTGTGGACAACCGTTTGGCACAACGGGTCTTGCAAGGGATTTGCAAAGAGTAGTGATGGAGAGCCATGGCAATTTACAGGATCAAATTTGGTTGAAAACGGAGGAAATTTCAAAAATTTCCAGTTTTGTGGGGTGTTGACGGATTTATTGGAAAATCGGTTTGTTTGCAGTCAATATCGCATCAATTGAAGAACTATAAATTGGATCAGATCACTAGAGGAAGGGCGACCTCAGTCAGATGATGAGCTGCAAGAAGAATTACTGGAAAATGTTGCCCAGGATATCCTCTTCTTCAAAGCTGCCAAGGTTTTAGGAGAGAAAATCTCTGATCTTTCTCTGTAGGAGACAGAGTTTAGTGCTGTAAAGGCACACAACTGGGCACCCTAAGGAGGAAGAGAAAAGGCCAAGAGGCCGTGGCATGCTGCGGAGCCAACAGTAAGCTGGATCGGAATCAGCAGTCAGCGAAAAGAGTCCGAAGATTTTCAGAGGATGATATGTTCAGATGATCGAGAGCTGATATACATACTTAAGACACATTTCAAGAGGCCTTTGTTTCAAATGTCTTAGAGGCCTTGATCATCATGCCCCCCCAAAACTCTGTGTATATAGGATCTATAGATAAACTGCCGAATATAGTGATGCGTGTCAACTGCCTCAGAAATCTCAACATGCTAAAGTCTCCAAGATGCCACCACCGAAAGCACTTGTACCAAAAAAAAATCAACAAAAGCAAAGATACAATCAAGTGATCAACGATTTACCCGAAGAGGCTATAGCAACAGTGGATGAAGACATTCAGAACCATGTGGCGAATGTTAAAGAACCTCAATAGAAGATAACGAGCAAAGAAGCAGCAACAACCAACAACAAGATACAAGGCAAAAAGAAAGTTGCTGAATCGCATGCTCAAGGGTCATCCGACCAAGCTTTGACATCAGCTTCAGGAATGTCAGAAGCAATGCACAAGATATCACTCACCAATCATGCTAAGATCAACCTTTTGAAGGAAGAAACAAGTAAGGCACCAGTCCATGATGTGCCAAAAAACTTCAAGAGTTATACCTTGGACGACGTGGTGATCATGATGCCGAAAGCGCAACGGGAATCTGATGCAAATAAAAAAAAAGAAGAACAAGTCTACAAGGGACCAGCTAGCACTCAACCGATGAATCTAGTAGAGCCAGGAGATGAAGACAAAATTGTTCATGTGGGAGCACAACTCACGCCCTCACAATTCACCCAACTGCAGAAGTTACTGATGGAGTATAAAGACTGCTTTGCGTGGTCTTACAAAGATTTAAAAAGAATTCCATCGTCTGTAGTCCAACACACCATACCTTTGGTCAAAGGAGCAACGCCAAAGGTGAGCTGATATTACCGCTGCAACCCAAACTACACCAAGCTAATCGAGCAAGAATTGCAGAAGTTGCTCGATGCCGATTTCATTTATGAAATCAAGCACACAGAATGGGTGTCACCCATAGTCATTGTTCCCAAGAAGAATGGCAAAATGCAGATTTGTGTCAATCTGAAGGCATTTAATGATGTGACACGGAAGGATCACTTTCCCTTACCGTTCACAGAAAGTGTCTTGGATCGAGTAGCTGGAGCGGAAGCCTACAGTTTTTTGGATGGCTTCAGTGGCTACAACCAAGTGAAGATTGCACCGGAGGATCAACACAAGACTACATTTGCTACTGAATGGGGTACATATGCCTACAAGGTCATGCCATTCGGTCTTTGTAATGCCCCTAGCTCTTTTCAACACGTCATACAAAAGGCATTCAAAGACTATTTACAGAAATTCCTAGAGATCTTCCTCGATGATCTTTGTGTGCACGAATTTAATGATGAACGCTTATCTCAGCTGGAAAGAGTGCTTATACAATGCCGCAGATTTCAAATATCATTGAACCCAGAGAAATGCCAATTTTGGGTCACACATGGTCTTATCCTGGACCATATTGTATCTAGACACAGGATCGCCACTGATTTGTCTAAGATACGTATTATCATGGATCTTCCATCCCCTGGAACGATTAGTGGAGTCTATGTATTTACGGGACATGCCAATTACTACCGAATCTTCATTCTATTCTTTGCAGATTTGGCAGTCCTATCTACGAGTTGACAATTGATCCACATTGGACGGAGGAAGCCCTACGAGCTTTCCAAAAGCTGAAGGAAGCACTTATATCTACACCAATCTTACGGCCTCCCAATTGGACAATTGAGTTTCATGTGCATACTGACGCATCAAAGTATGCTATAGGAGCAGTATTGACCCAGCCAGGCGAGTACAAGAAAGACTTTCCTATTCGCTTCGCCAGTCGACAACTCAACGATGCTGAAATCAACTATTCAACGACTGAGCGAGAAGCCTTGGCAATGATATTTGCGGTCAAGAAGTTTCACCATTATCTTATGGCCACTCATTTTGCATTCTACATTGATCATCAACCTTTGCTCTACCTAGTCAACAAAACCTGCAACACAGGGAGAATCACTAGATGGTTACTCTTATTGCTCGAGTTTGATTTTCGAATAGTGGTACGCAAAGGCAAGCAACATTATATGGCGGATCATGTATCAAGAATCGAACCGACACAGAAGAATCCCCAGCCTGATGATGAGTTACCGGATGCTGCTTTTTTTTACGTGGATGTTGTACCCGATTGGGCTGCAGACATAGTTGAGTATTTGATGAACGGCCAACTAGATCGGTCACTATCCGTTCGACAAGTCGAAGACTGTAAGCAATTATTGACGCAGCGGAACAAAACCTTCTTTCCTAATGCATGACTATGCCTATCAATATTGAACAAAGCATAATGACAAAAGTCATGTTCAATCTTTTAGCAACTAAATTTAAAATCGCTAGCACTAAAGTGATTTTGTAGACAAACAATGAAGTATTGAATTATCAGACAAAATGATAAGAGATTTATCAGCTACAAAACAATCACAGAGATGCATACATTCTGACATGATACTGAACGCAATAAAAAGAGTAGATTGATTCAGTAAGAGCATGTACAAATCAGATGATGATGAGCACAAGACAATTGCGAATAGAAATCGCGTACTCTAAGCTATCTTTGAGTAACTGAAAACTCTGTTTGATGCACTTCCACTGATAAACCGTAAGCGCGAGTAGCAATACTCTAATGAACTCTTAAAGAAAAGCTAAGCTAGAAAGTTGAGCAAGTGTTAGATCTTGAACTGATAAGTCTTTTGATGATCAGTTATTTATAGTAGAAACATGTATAAAACTACAAAATTGGATAATAGAGTGGATGAAGATTAAAGATCGACTATTTGTTTGAACCACTCCGACAGTAGAATAATCCAACATCCCTCCCATCCATGACAGCATCTTAGCCGAGCTCTGATACCAATGTAAAGACCACTAGGGAAAACCCCTAAGATGAGGATAGGAAAACACAATAGGAGACACAATGGAGAAAATCCTCCCAACCAAACCTAGATCAAACCTGGATCTAACCCCTGAGCCATTCCATATGAATGCTAGAGGAGAAGAGAGCAATTGGTAACCTGAATCCAAGTTATCGATGGGAGAATCCCTACCTCAATATATAGAGAGTAGATTCTTGTGCATGAACCCATGCAATCCCCATGCAGTCCAACTATAAATAGGTCATGCAGTCCTCCTGCCTATGTCCGTCACACGTACATGCACTACTCCATATGTCTCAATTAGAGTGTCTGGGTCCCCTCAAGATTATTAGTCACAAACAGGCCTCGACATGGAATTAAATCTCGGCGTGGCTAACAAACTTGAATACCGAAGGGCCGATCTACCATATTAAAACTATTCCATGTCCTGAACAGAATATGGTCATAACAGTAACATTGTGTATATCTATTTGTGGTTTGTATTGGATTTGTCCATCGCTAGTCCAGCGATGGTAGAGTGCTACAAATTATAGTGTCGCCGAAGAGAATGAGATGTTTAGGCGTCGTTGAACTGTCGCTCGTTTTGAACGTCACGGAATGACGTTTAGTAAACTGTCGCTGCAACGTCATTTATTCAAAATTTGGTTTCGGGTTTGAACGTCGCGCGACGACGGTAAGTACCAGTTGTCATTGGACGTCAGAAAAACGTCGTTGTGTCGCTAAAAAAAGTATCGCAAAGCGTCGATTATTTTAAGTCGCACGGTGATGATTAAGATATCGAAAAGCGACAGTTAAAAAATGAGATATCTATTGCTATAAAAATCGTGGAGCGACCTTCAATTTTTACTAAATAAACGTCGAAAACTTTCGTCGCTATGAATATTTTTTGTAATAGTGGTTGAACAATTGTAATCAAAATCATTGGTAGTTCTATCACCTCCAATCAGCCAGCCAACAAGCCCTTCAATTACCGAGAGAGAGAGAGAGAGAGAGAGAGAGAGAGAGAGAGAGAGAGAGATTGCTCCATCTAGTAGTATAAATACTATTTTAGATTTTGATTTTAAGATTTTACATTTTGCTTTTTGAAAAAAAAGTATCCATCCATGCGTTTATATCATTTTCTTTCTAAACTTTTGCTTTTCCTTATAGATTCATATATAATGAATGGCTCTTTGCCAAAACAACCATGCATAATAAAGCAAATGGTTATTTAGCAAAACTGCCATGCAAAAAAAAGCAAATGCTATTTCAGCAACTTATCCATGCATAAGAAAGCAAATGCCTTTGTAGTCGGATTGTTCATGCATTCTTAACATTTCGCGCTTGAAAACACATGCATGCTAATTTGGCCCTTAACAAAAATTCAGTCCTTTAAAGTTTGGGCTCCCACTACCAACATATCTTTAATGTTAACTTTTCACCTAACTCCATTGACCACCCTCACCACCTAGCAAGGCCAACAAAGAAGAATGTGTGTGTGTGTGTGTGTGTGTGTGTGTGTGTGTGTGATACTGGGACACCCATCAAAAGTCGAGGTTCAAAGCAAAAGTCGTGGCACAACAAGGGGCGACGAGGTTCAACATGATTTCTCCTCCTACCACCACGGCCACCATTGCTTCTTAAAATATTAGGACATTCTGGTGCTTCCTTCCAAGCGTCCACACGCAACTGCAATCCACGCTCATCCGTCATGGATAGATCCCGCACAACCACTCTACGTCCAAAATTGTTGCAGAAATAAATGAAATTGCCTCCCCCCAAGCGAAGTTGCTTATTGGCACGGGAGAGGAAGTAACGCTCGCTCTCATGCCTGTGTGACACGTGGCAGGGTTGGGCCGCTGGGAGGGGTTTGGCCCCAGGCGTGCGATTGACACGTGCCCCCACGCGCGGTGCCCATCAAAAACTGGGACATGCCAGGTTTTCACGGGCGGCACCAAGGCCGCGGTCCCGGGCAACCCGGCAGTGGCGCCCATAGAGTGGCGCTGGGCAGGGTGTAGGCAGCAAGGGGGGCAACGCGCCGGCAAACAACGTCACGCTCGAGCACACACACGTAAGATATTGGGAGAGTTTACATATATATCCCCCCTGAGAAATCCCATAAGAACGCTTATGGGATAAAGCTTGGTTGCCAAGACACATGGTGTCCGGGCAGCCAATCAAAAAAAAAATGCGTGGATGCAAGGGCCCCGAGACACATGGAGATCAATGAACTGTGATGGGAAGCCCTAAACCCTAAACCCTAAACCCTAAACCCGGCAGTGGCGCCCATAGAGTGGCGCTGGGCAGGGTGTAGGCAGCAAGGGGGGCAACGCGCCGGCAAACAACGTCACGCTCGAGCACACACACGTGAGATATTGGGAGAGTTTACATATATATCCCCCCTGAGAAATCCCATAAGAACGCTTATGGGATAAAGCTTGGTTGCCAAGACACATGGTGTCCGGGCAGCCAATCAAAAAAAAAATGCGTGGATGCAAGGGCCCCGAGACACATGGAGATCAATGAACTGTGATGGGAAGCCCCCCCCCCCCCCTCCCCCTTAGTATCGATGAAAGTTAAAGGTAGGTGAACACCGACGTTTGCACACAGTAAGGAGGAACCCTTAGTGAGGTAGCATTACACCAAGCCTAACCCATCCCGTCGGGTGGGATTCAATTTCCAAACCTTGATGCCTTTTCCCTAAGGTCCCACTAGGATGAGATTATTGTTGCAATCCGCCGATCCCTTGAACGATAAAGTGGAGGTGAAGTGAAAATTTATACCACCTGTTGCTGATGGGATCGTAAGCCCATGGGACACCAATGTCCCCTTTCTGGTAGAGCCATTTAGCTATTACATACCAAGGACGGGACTGAGATGGGTCGTATTCCACTAGTACTCCTGTCTTTGCACTCTGTGCTCTCTCGCGCTCTCTCTCTCCCTCTCTTTCGTGCTCGCTCTCTCTTCCTCTCTCTCCGCTCTCTCTTCTGTCGGCTCTCTCTCTACAATCTGTACCCCCCCTCTCTCTCTCTCTCTCTCTCTCTCTCTCTCTCTCTCTCTCTCTCTCTCTCTCTCTCTCTCTCTCTCTCTCTCTCTCTCTCTCTCTCCGCTCTCTACTGTCTGGCCTCTTTGCTCTCCGCTCTCTCTCCCTCCCTCTCTCCAATGTGCACTCTCTCCCTCAGCCCTCTCCACTCTCTCTCCCTCTCCCTCTCCCTCTCCTCTCTCCCTTCGTGTGCTCTCTACTCTGTGCTCTTCTCCCCTCCGTTCTCCCCTTCGTTGTCTCTCTCTTCTCTCTCTTCCCCTATTATCCCTCCCTCCTGTCGTCTGCCCTCCCTCCCTTTGCGCTCTCCTCTCTCTCTCCTAGTCTCTCTCCCTCCTTCCCTCCGCTGTCTTTCCTCTCCTCTCTCCCCTCCCTCCGCTCTCCTCCTCTCTCTCTACTGCTCTCCCCTCCCTCCGCTCTCCTCTGTTTTCTCTCTCCTCTCCCCTCCCTCCGCTCTTCTCCTCTCTCTGCTCTCCTTTCGCTCTCTCTCTCTCTCTCTCTCTCTCTCTCTCTCTCTCTCTCTCTCTCTCTCTCTCTCTCTCTCTCTCTCTCTCTCTCTCTCTCTCTCTCTCTCTCTCTCTCTCTCTCTCTCTCCTCTCCACTCTCCTCTCTCCTCCGCTCTCCCTCCGCTCTCTCCTCTCTCCCTCCTACTCTCTCTCGCGTTCTCCCTCTGCTCTCTTCTCTCTGTCCCTAGCTCTCTCTGCGAGTCTCTCTCTCTCTCTCGCGCGCCAGGCAAAAAAAAAACGTTGTTGGGCCCTATATTATGCCCAAAACGACCCAAAAATCAGACGAACATCAATCACATGAAATATAAGCGTCCGATTATGTGTGTGTGTGTGTGTGTGTGTCTCTCTCTCTCTCTCTCTCTCTCTCTTTGCGAGCAGCGCACGTATTAGATAACTGGCCAACATTGCCCTTTATGAAAAATTGCAGAGAGAGAGAGAGAGAGAGAGAGAGAGAGAGAGAGAGAGAGAGAGAGAGAGAGAGAGAGAGAGAGAGAGAGAGAGGGAGAGAGAGAGAGAATGTGTGTGTGTGTTTTGCATTTTGAATTTAAGATGAAAGATTTATAGATAATGTTAGATTTGTAATTTGAGAGATAGAGAGAGATTTGTAATTTGTGTGTGTGTGTGTGTGTGTTTTACATTTTGCATTTTAAACTTAACACTATCTATTCAAACACTTAACACTTAACACTATCTATTCAAACACTTAACACTATCTATTCAAACACTTAAAACTTAACACTATCTATTCAAACACTTATCTTCCTCTCTTCACTTTTTTTCACAAAAACAAACAAAACAAACTTTATCTTTCAAACAAAAAGCAAAACAAAAGCTTCAAAAGCTTTCAATATCTTCAAGCACCAACCTCAAAGCATCAAAAGCATAAGAAGGCACTGGATTACGCGAATTCGGAAAGATGAAGCAGACGTCGGATTCCGACATCCTTCAAACACGTTAGAATTCGACATCTGGACGCTAGATGCCAGACGCCGTGGACAGGCTTTTGGATTGCTGACGTGGATGTCGGATTCCGATGTCCACGTCGGATGACACATAATTTTTTTTAATAAAGAGAAATGCCATTCCATATTTATGTCAAGATGTCGGATTCTGACGTGCACATTAAAAATTGGTTTCCACCACAATTTCTCGATCACCGGTTCGAGTTTTTTGCCTGAATGTCGGATTTCGACGCCTCGAATTGCGACGAATTATAAAATTTCCGAAAATTTGGCGGACGCCCACGTCGGAATCAGCGCGATATGTTATTGTGACTACTATGAACCCCAATTGCACTTTTAAACTAAGGAGCTTGAAGAGCTATAAACATGAAACATGCTTCTAAGTTGAGAAAGAGTCATCAATGTGAAGCCAAAGACAAAGTTTTTTTTTGGCAAAATGAGCTAAGCACAAATTTCTTATTGCAAAAATGATTATCTTGAATGCTATTTATATTGCTAGCCATATTTTGAAGACGAGGGAGAGCTAGGGACGATGAGCTATGAGGAAAAACAAGTAAATTTGTGAGATACAAAAAAAATGGTGGGCGTTTGAGGCATGGAAAAAATGAGCTACTCCACCAAAATGACTAATGCTCCACTTTTCATGTAGACAATGGAAGTGTTGGGCACTTATCCTAGGTCCAAAATTTTGATATGAGTTGTCCCAACATGGCATAAGTAATGTGCTACCTCATGTGCCATATACATGCATTTTCAAAGTAGCATCAAACTTGCATAGGCCCTTTTAGGTTTCCTAGACCAATGGTACGTGGTCATGCCATCATGCTTATTGCTACCCTTTGATAGCTTGAAACCACCCTAATGTTGTCAATGCCCTGTACCTTTTCTTTAGACCAACGACAAGTGGTCATGCCATCATGTATGTTTTGCTTGTTTGAAACCACCCTAATGTTGCTAGTGCACTCAACTTTTCATCAGACCAATGATAAGTGGTCATGCCATCATGTATGTTGCTACCCTTTGCTAGTTTGAAACCACTCTAATGATGCAATTGCACGTAACCCATCGTAAACCAGATAAAACAGATGGACCATTTACAAAAAAAGGCATAAAAGCTTTGGTATGTCCTCTACCTTGTTGAGCTCACTATTAAATAAAAAAAGGGTAAAATGTACATCACACATGGAGGCCAAGATTAATGGCTAGACGTATTCACAACCTTGACAATGGTGGAAACCACACACATTCATACAGAATGGGCTTGAAGCCAAAAACCATGGATGTCTCTTATTGCAGGCATACATAAGGATTCTACGTGGGATTGTCCATTGATAAAAGTCTTATCCAACTCGACTATGGTGTGTACTACATGTATGACTCCCAAACTTTCACATACTACGTTTTCACATACTCTTGGCCATTGATCAGAAAGGCAAATTTTTTCAAAAAAAAAACTTAAAATCCTTAAAATTGAAAATGTCACATAAAAGCTCAGCATAGGAATTTAGCAGCACATATTCTACTAATTAGGCTCCCAAAGACTATTCTTAGGTTTGCAAGGCACGGATTAGAAAGGACTTGGGAGGGATTATTGTTACCCACCCAAGCCTCCAAGTCACACAATCAAAAACCGAAACCCATTTCTTCACTCAAACAAAAACCCCATTTTATTCTCACAAGAAAAGCCACTTATTGTATTCTCAGTTTATTTCCTTATCTATTTTTGTAGTCCATTTCCCCATGTGTGTAAATTTATCTAATTAATTTGGTGAGGAAAGGGGTTGAAATATACTTTGAGTGCTCCTTCAGAAACAGCCCCGAGAGAGGAGAGAGAGAGAGAGAGAGAGAGAGAGAGAGAGAGAGAGGCGCTTTGAACAGCAGAAGAGCAGGAGTTTTTGGTTTGAGCAGATTGTTTGATTCTTCCAGTTGAAGGAAGGAGGGAAGGGAGGGAGGGGGAAAGGGGGCAAAATTTTTGTTAGATCCCACAGCGATTTGGTGGATCACATGATCTGATTGTTCAAAGGGAAAGCAATGAATCAAAACGTCTGATTGAACCCACCCACAAACCCACAAGGGCAGTTTGGTAAGGGATGCGGAGGAATGCAGGCACTTTGAAGATGGTGCCCCTTTTAGCAGTGCTTATTTTAGGCCAAGTCCTGGTGCAGCCTGGTTGGTGTAGTGACACATCTCATGACGATGCCGCTGCTCCAAAGCATCCCGGCTGCGACAACCCATTTGAGCTGGTAGTTGCTTTAAGCTTTCCCTATATGTAAGCTGCCTCGGTGGCCGTAGGCCGAATACCAGCACCTGTTTTAAGGCCAGCCTTTTCTTGATTAATTTGTCTTTTCCCGTTTTTGTCCCGAGTGATCGTGCCATTAGGGCTTTCTTCAACTGAGGCATGATGGGTCCTTTTATGAAATTAGTTGGGTTTCTTGATCTCATTTGCAAAATAAGCTGATTTGTTCCTTGACCTAGTCAGTGGATTGGTCATTACTACTTGCTATTTAAACTCCCTACTCTTCCCTCTGTTTTTTCAAGAATTTGGGTTCTATTAGGAGGTTAATCAAAAGATTCTTATTATTATTTATTTATTTGATAACAGTAGCTTCAAAATGCACAATATTTAATCTGCACATTTCCTTATAAAAGATGGAGCACAAGGCTCCCTGGTGTCCCTTGAGCCTGCATCTTCGAGCGACAACAACCAGTCCTATCCAACGCAGCTACTCTGGGGGATGAGATTCTTTTGCCTCAAATACCCTTCATTCACCTCAGAATCCTCAGAGACTTCATGTTGTAGTATAGAGATAGGGAAATGAACTAGAAAGTAAGCCAAGAAAGGTTAGCTGTTCATCTTGTTGAGCTAGGCTTGCTAGAACCTTGGCAACAACTATCACCATATTACATATCACAACGATTGGTATTGCCCCATCGGACAAGTCTAACATAAGATACAAATGTTCATATGTTACTCTTGAATCTCTTGGCCTTCTAGGTGCAACCATGCAACATATTTTAAATTCTTGCAAAGAATTTGGCTAATTTTGAGGTGCCCTTTTTAAAAATTGGAAATTTTCAGGTGCCCTTTTTGAGACTAGGATTTGATGTTTGGATGTTGGACCTCACCATGTAGTGGAAATTGAGCTTACTACTGAGTGCTTTTAGGAATTATTTTGAATTGCACATATGGTTGGGAATGAAAATTTGGAGTTTAGAGGAATGGGAGTGAAACTTTAAACATTGCATAGCTTATATTTCAAAATTCGGACCTTAGATTGGAAAAGAAAGCTTGTACTTTGAATTTCAAAAGTGGGAGTTTGATCATTCACTTGTTTCAATCCATGGAATAAATGTGATTTTAGTTTTTCGCACTTTTTCTTAATTATCATAGTTCAATCAATTTTGCTCATCTAGAAAATTGCATGTTACTTGACATCTATAGCAAACTGGGCTAGTATGGAGCTAACTAGGGTTAGTTAGCTATGACAAGAGTTAGTTATTGTCTAAAATTGTGTAGGTCTTCTATTCTAGGTGAAACACTCTCTTGTGGACATGCTCATTGTTGTATGGGATGAAATGGCTACTATTTAAACCAAGATTGGATTTCGAATAGAGTGCGAAGCTCGAGGATGAACATGAACTCTTCGTACGATTTAGTGATGAATTTTATATTTAGACTTTGGTCATATACGGTCCTCAACTTAGGATTTTGCTAGGTTAGATCTTGTTAGATCAATTTGTTTCCTTATCATTCTTGGCTTTCTACCATTGTATCATGTTCGATGTGTGTTTTTTAGTGTTCTAGCCTCTGTCGAATAACATTAAACAATCAACTTAATCCATTGCTCCAAGAGTTGACCTAGTGTTGCATGTTCTTCATTGGCATATGGTGGTTTTTCGTGAGAGGCTGCAATAGCAAGAGAGCTAGATCTACCAAATAGCCCTAAGCCTAATTAATATAGCAATTTTCATCCTAGGTTACAACTTGAGTGTTTCTTGAAGAAAGTAGAAAGGAAGAGGTTTCGGTTTTGCTTCTTGTCTTGAATGGAAAAATTATATTTTGATGGAGGTTCTTTTAGCCAAGGTCAAACACATGGAACTAGTTTTTAGGAAGTGGTTGAGATTGTAATTTGGTTGCTATTTGATAAGGGATCAAACTTACATAAACAAATCTTGAAGGTTTAGCAATATTGATAAGTAAGCTCTCTCAATTGCAAGTTGTATTTCGGCTATTAATTTGATGTCACTTTAAAGTCTTGCAATAATTAGAGGAAGTAATCCTAGGTTATCTCAAGAAAAATGTAATAATATTCTAGTCTTAGGGAGAGTGGAAAATACTCTTTGCATATGATTGTTCTTCGTAAGAGGTCGCAATAGTAGGAGAGTCAAATCCACCAAATGGCTGGTCAAACTCATTCATATAGCAATTCTCATCCTACTTTACAGCTAGAGTGTTTCTTGAAGGAACTAGATAACAGGTTGAAGTAGCAAGATAGCTTTTTGAAAGAGGTTTTGGTTTTGCTCATTGTCTTGAACGGAGAAATTATATTTTGATGGAGATTCCTTTAGCCAACTTCAAACACATGGAAATAGTTTATGGGAAATTTTTGTGGTCGAGATTGTAAACTGGTTGTGATTAGAACTTACATTTACAAATTTCCATGGTTAGCAACATTGATTCTAATCCCTCTCAATTGTAGGTTGTATTTCGACAAATAATTTGTCACTCTAAATTGTTGCAATCCTCAGAGAAATCAATCCTAAGGTTATCTCAAGTAAAATGCAATAGTACTCTAGCTTTAGCGAGAGTGAAAAATATTCTCTCCATTTTTGTTGGTGGCAAATATTCCATTTGGATATGGCACACCAAGTAGGAGGTGAGCACTTAGTAGATGGCATTGGAATGCATGATCCAATAGTCTAGGAAGAGAGTAGTAGTGCGTCAATATTCTATCTTCAATAAATCGTAATTATGCGATAGTAATGTTTGCATCCATGAGAAAGATGATGTTAGGCACCCAACCTAATTTTAGTGCCATAATTTTCTTATCGCTATGCATGCATGGATCAATATGAAGGTCGATAGGCCAAACATAAATGCCTTTGTCGAGAGCTATGTTCTTGGCTGTGAACAATGTCAGCTCAATAAAGCAAAATCTTGAAAGCCAGTGGATAGTGGCATTCATTTCGATTATTTCTAGTAAAATTTGGGGCAAGTATTTCCATGGGTTTTGCTATTGATCTTTTGAGATCTTGTCAGGTATTCTGTGAGCATTGAATTGTAATTTGGTTTCAGGCTTTAATTTTCTACCAGCAACAATGAACTTTAAAATGCATGTATTCAATAGCAATCTAACATCTATGAACCAGGTGGAAACACTAATGTGTATGGTTCTAACTTCTATTGATAATTTATGTTATACATTTGCTACTTTATGGTGTTTGTGGTCTCTACAACTAACTTGGTATGCATTTGACCCAACTTATGATGATGGTGATTGGCATTCACGGGCCTCATAGATAGCTTGGGATTTCTATACATCATTAGGCTTCACCATGTGCATAGTACATGGAATTTCTAGTCAATACGGCTAGCTTGGGATGGAATTAGTCCAATTCTCAATTAGCTTGATTTCGGATAGCTTAGGATTTCCTTGATGATATACATATTCTCCTCCCTCAGTGAGTATGTTGAGACACATTGTAAGCAGTTATGTTAACACTGCGCCCAATGACATAGAGTAGTGTTTTCGGTCGATTCGAATCAAAGTTTGAATCGAAAAATGGTTCGCACCGTTTACTTTTTGCTAAGCCTTCTATTTTAATATAAACAATTTTTGAATGCTATTTACAATGCTCTATATTACTACTAGTAACTATTGTGTTCGTGACACGATAAATTGATTTGCTAACCTGTTTGTGCATTAAAATTTGAGAATAAAGACTAGTAGTATTGAGCAATTTGAGGTGTGAAAAAAACTTATGAAATTGATTAAACAAGAATTTTGTATTTTGGAAAATGCAAAAGTCCAACTCTCCATGAATCATTAGCGGACCAAAAGTGATAAAAGAATCACAATACTTAAAATTCTTATCACTATAAAATATCAAAACTAGTAGTCAACAATAGACTGGGGGTAGTTTTTATTTTTGTTTTGTATAATTTTTCAATTTGAATCGGATTTCGGTTTGAAACGGCTCCAAACGATTCTTTGGATTTGAATTGTGGTTCTTGGAAACTATAACATAGGGAGTCTGGCTGCCAAGTGAGTCCATTTTCAACATGGTGCCTTTTATGATTAGAAATCATCTCTGCAAGAATCCTTGACCCATTTGTGCTCAATCTCCAAATGTCTAGATACCTTGATGAACAATTTCATGTATTTTAGGAGATGTGAGCATAGTTTTTTTTTAGTGATAAAGAACATCTTGACAAGGATGTATTCAATTGAAAACAATGAGTTCTTTGAGTGTGAACAAGTCTGGATGATCCTTTATTAAATATGACAAACTGCATGTTTTGACTGTCATGTTTGCCTGCTACAAGCTTGTAATACTCCAAATAAGCCTTGTAACGTTGTTTGGATGTTCCATGTAGGTGAAAGTACGCAACTGGGTAGATGGCGATGAAGAACGTGATTATGTTGGAATTAGTGCAAGATTTGGTACTCTTGTTGAAGATGTTGAACAACAAGCACACAGTGCACCCCTTACATTGGCCGACCCTCTTTCTTCTTGCTCTTACTCTTCCAAGAAGGTTGATGCCTTTTATGATCCCAATCTTTCTTGAATTGAAGTTATGGCATGTTCTCTTGTAACTTACATTTTGATTGTTTGTACTTTGTAGCTTACTGGGCAAATCGTATTGGTAGAAAGAGGTAATTGTACATTCACGACAAAGGCACATGTCGCTCAAGCAGCTGGAGCAATCGCTATACTTATAAAAAATAACAAAGAAGGTATGTGGAAAAAAGTTTCATTTACGTACTATAACCTAGAATCCCCAACGTTTTGGTTTATTCTACATAAAATGCCCATTAATGCAAGTTACTGAAGCATTCAAGGATAACAGAGGAAGAGAAACCAGAGATGAACTTAAGCATGAGAATATAATAATCGTTGCTGGCTATGTTTTTTTCTCCTTTAATATTTTTGGTTTAGAATGGACTCGTTGACTTCTTTCCTTAAATGTATATTTTGCTATCAACTGTATCCAATAACCTTAACTTCTCACATTGAATTTGTGAGTTTGGATGTAATTTCATCTCACAAATAGATATAGAGCAAGATTATGTTGTCAAATAGACATACATTTATCTGACTATGCAATTTTGTGTGACGGATGCACATTGTGATTGTAGGAAATTTCCCTTTCTGGTGTGAACCAATGAAGTGTGTTGCAGCCTGTGCATGTTATTCACATGTTATTCCTTTATGCAAGTTCTATGAATTGGTGGTTTGCATCTAGAATGTGGATGCAGTACCACCAATTCATAGATGCGTATAACCAATTCACAGAACTCTACTGGTACACATCTATATGAATACAAGTCCGCTAGAGGTGTGTTAAAAAAAAAAACTGGAAAATCTGATTCTGGTCTATGTACTAATAGAGTAGTTTCTACTTTGATTGAATAAAGCATGCGGATTTAGGAGATATATGCGTGAGTGTGATAGACAATTCTAGATAATCAGATACAACTGAGAAAAATCATCTATTGAGAACTTTGATCAATCGAATTTTTATAATTCTGATTCTGATTCTTCAGTATACATCTCTTGCTGCCTTATTGTATCTCGTTTTACAATGAGTAAGTGCACATGTATTTATATTGTTACAGGATAGGCCTTGTGGCCTTCTTCCTTTTGTAACAGTCGATCTAATCATTAAGACGGTTGATATTCAACAACGTTTTGTTTTCAGACTCGAAAGATTATTGCTCCTCTTAAAAAGCTCTAGTACAAGCTGTAACAGGGTGCTAAAGATGCAAGTAAAGAGGGCGCCCAACTCGCTCTATCCTGTCTCCTAATTCGCTTGACTGATAGCACAAGAATCAACTAAGCTCTGATACCAGTGTTAAGAACAACATAACCACAAGGAAGCAAAGCTAGTCTGAACCACCCAGCCTATGCAGTCTTTTATAAAATGCCCCTCCTAGCCCAGTGTGAGTTTGCATGCTGTAGGTGGTAGTTCTTGCAGACACCCACCGTTCATGCTGCATGCATGGGGAGTCCTAGTCCACTGCTGAAGGACTGCATGGCCCCCAAATGTCATGCATGTGTCTGCATGGGTATTATTGGCCCTCATACCTACTGAGTGGTATGCATGCATGCCTTTGACTCACACTTTCCTCTGCCTCCGGTGGTTAGCTGCACCTAGAAGTATTGTTGGGTAAAGTTTCCTTCCTATTCGGAATTGGTCGAAATTGGAATTGGCCGAATTGGCCTGTTCGGCCTATTCGAATCGGTCCTAGGATTTTCGAATCGGTTTTAGGGTTTCAAAGATCAAATTTTTGAAAAAACCCAAAAACATAGTTGCATAATTCATTGATCATAATAGTCTATATATATCATGACTGAATTATGAAATTTATACACATTAAGGGTCAGCTGATTCATAAGCATATAAGCACAAAATTTATATAATCCAGGGTCAGCCGGACTAGTGTTAGATAAAACTCTACTGTTGAGTCGGTATTGTTACGGTCTCGTAATAGAATCCATGCAAGAATTCGACTATGAAGTGAGGTATATCAAAGGAACCATCAATCGTGTGGCTGATGCACTTAGTCGAATTGGTGACGTGAACGAACTTTCCTTCATTGAGATCAACGCAAATTTTTATCTCTCTCCCTGAGAGATCTTTGTGAGAAAGACCCGCCATTTGGACCAATCTGGAAGAGGGTTCTAGCAGTATCATCAAGCCAGACTGATACGTGGTGATTAGTCTAGGAGAAAGGATAAAAAGAGTGTTGATGACTTCTCTATCTGTAATGGCCCCCAAATGTCATGCATGTGTCTACATGGGCATTACTGGCCTCATACCTGCTAAGTGGTATGCATGCATGCCTTTGACTCACACTTTCCTCTGCCTCCGGTGGTTAGCTGCACCTAGAAGTACTGTTGGGTAAAGTTTCCTTCCTATTCGGAATTGGTTGAAATTGGAATCGGCCGAATTGGCCTATTCGGCCTATTCGAATCGGTCCTAGGATTTTCGAATCGGTTTTAGGGTTTCAAAAATCAAATTTTTGAAAAAGCCAATAACATAGTTGCATAATGCATTGATCATAATAGTCTATAGATACCATGACTGAATTATAAAATTTATAAGCATTAAGGGTCAGCCGATTCATAAGCATTCAGCCGGACTAGTTCGAATCCCGATTAGATAAAACTCTACTGTTGGGTCGGTACTATTACGGTCTAGTAATTGAACTCATGCAAGAATTCGACTTTGAAGTGCGGTATATCAAAGGAACCACCAATCGTGTGGCTGATAGTCGAATTGGTGACGTGAACGAACTTTCCTTCATTGAGATCAACGCAGATTTTTATCTCTCCCTGATGTTGAAATATAAACCTAGTTAAATAAATAAAACATAGCACATGGTTTTATTTGGGGCCAAAGTTTTTAAGGCCCAAATGAACTTAGGCAAAATTTTTTTTAGCACCAAACTCGTGGAGGGCCTTATTGCATGTTGATGCCACTTGTCCACTAGAGTTTGGTAGATCCCCATGCACATGGTGGAAAGTAAGTTAATTTGCCACATATCCTAGTTTGCATGCAACATGCAAGATGCATGCATGACAAATTAGACACATGCAAATAGGCATGCAAATTGCCACATACCTTGGACACTTGGCAATAGCATGCCATGCTTTGTACCTACATCATTTCTATTAAATAGAACCTCCACGAATTGGAGACATGTGAGATTTGGGAATCATCCTTCTTCTTCATCAATTTTCTTTGTCTTCATGATCTAATTTTGGTAGGTGGTCGCAGTAGGATCTGATCTGATCTTTTGCTTGTTTCTCCCTCTTCCCTTATCAGAATTCGATGAGGACAATTGCAATTTGTTGGTTGGAGGAGGGCGCTACTAGTCAGATCATTCCCACTTTGAATTCGGAGCAGATCTGAGCCAGGACAGCTCTGGTTCTGTTTTTTCAATCATTCATTTCTCTTTCATGTATTGTCAGATTTAGATGAAATCAAAGGCATAAGTCATTTATTGCATAGGCTCTATCAACAGAAGCAATTACAAGTCAATCTGGTTCTGATTTTTCCAGATTTGATGCTTTCAATTGTAGTGGCCAGCAAATAGAAATTTTCTTTCCCTTAATCATCTGATAGACAAAGTATAGAATTCAAAGAGGATTGAATTAGGATCATTCTTATGATCCACAGCTTGCTGATTTTTCCATTTCAAGCTTGCATGACAGTTGCATGTCAAGTCTTTTCATTGCATGTTCCTTTCCTAGATTGTTAGGATCAAATAATCTTTGAAAATAGCATTTCTAGCGTCCTGAATCCAGATTTCGAGCTATTGTAGCGTTCTCTATTTTACGACAGTGGTATCAGAGCGTCAAGGTTGAAACATAAATCTAGAAATCTAAACCCCATCTTTTTATGCATGCATGATGGATCCATTTGGATTTCATGATCCATACAGAGTTCATTTAGAATCTATGTCCAACTATGATGCATGGAGAAAACAGCTTGTATACATTTTCAAGAGTGAACCAAGCTTATGGGAGATAGTGACAGGACAATTTCGGAAGTCTAGCTTATCAGATTCAGAGTATGATATATGGTGCCAATCTAATGATATAGCTATAGGCCATATATGTTTGTCATTGTCAGATGATTTAATCTTGATTTATGGTGAGGAATCATCTGCAGAATCGTTATGAAAAAGATTAAAGCAACAATATTCGGTGGAGCAAAGGAATGATTATTGTTTTGCAGATCATTTGTCATGTAGGACAGAAGCTGAAATCATGCAGATGGATTCCAAGAGTGAATCTAACTTGGTTCGTATGCAGGATGTATGCATGCGTAATGCCAATTTACAGGATGTATGTGAATTGGAAAGATTGAGTAGTCCTCAGTCACCAGCATCTGACATGCAGGTTTCCATTCAGGGGGAATCCACTTCTAGCTCCTTGCAGCATGATCAGCATGAAGGGCAACTTCAAGTTTGCATGGAGGATGTATGCATGCAGTCGGATTCTCGACAGGGGGAATCCAATATACCTTTGCTGCAGGAGATGTCAAATCCTGCTGATCCTCAAGATGAGGATATGTTCTCTTCCATTCAGGAAGAATTTTTGTCTTGCTTGCAGGGTGAACCTGAAGATGGAGCACCAATAGGATGCATGCAAGAGCTGGTTGCTATGCCAGCAGATTTTTTGCCTTTGGTTGTCATGCCAGAGGTTTCTAAAGCTTCTTTGCAGGATCAACAAGAAGAATTAATTTCACTCTCTTCCATGCAGGATGCTAAGGAGAGAAGTTTCATCAACTTAGAAACATGTTCTTTGTTCGTAGAGCTTGTTATTGATAATTTGCAGCATGAAGCTCCTATAATTTCAATGCAGATACTGAGCAGCTGCCTGTACCTATTGATGAAGTGCAGGACATTTCTGATGACGAGGAAGATGCCTCATTTACTCTTGTTGGGTGTTGTCCCGACACTACTTTCGATTTCTGTATCTACAGATGATGCATGCAGATCCTTTGGACATATGGCAGAATGCAGATGAAGGGCACTCCAGTTTGCCAGCCACATTGTTACCTGGTTCTATAAGTAGCGAATTTCTTGCACGATATGCAAGAAATGCTACAGATAGCACGTGAGAATGTCCAATGTGCCCAAGATAGGGACGAACATTATGCTTATCTGAAAAGATCACCTCGAGATTTTCAAGTGGGGGATTGGGTGTATTTATGAATCCTTTGAATCCCAAAGGATTCAAGCGTAATGCACATCGGCAAGCATTACAAATTGTCCACTAAATATAGGGGACCATAGAAAATCTTAAAAAAGGTTGGATCCTTGGCTTACCAATTGGACCTCCCAGAAAGAATGCAAGTGCACCCAATTTTTCACATAAGTCAAGCTAAGAAAAGTCTACGTGAAGGGGATCATCTATGTTCTGGAGATCAATTGGACCTGCTGGACGAATCTTCGGGTGTGGCTCGACTTGAACCTGAAAAGATCTTGGATACCAAAACTAAACAATTGAGAAATCGTATAGTTACCGAGCATTTGGTTCGATAGAAGGGTCATACAAAAAAAGATGATTTCTGGGAGCAGAAAGGTAGCTTGAAAAGGAACTTCTCTAACTGGCAGAACTTGAATAAGGGGGGAAGAGTGTCATGCCCACAACTTGACTGATCTCGGATTATTATCCCGTTAGGAGGTCAGTAGACCTAGCTCAACCCGTAATTTAATTATGATTATGAGGGGTTTGGGGCCCTCATGTGTATATGGTCATAATTAATGGTTAGAGGCCTAAAACTCAAGACGGTGGCTTTTTATGGATCTATCACTGTCTCATAGGGGAATTGCGTGATGTGGCCCAGTTAGTAGGCTGCAGATGTATCTAGTGAGGTGTCACAGTGCCTTACTAGTGGTACATGGGCCTTAGAGGGTATAAGTATACCCATTGGCTCTCACTAGTGTATGCTTGATTTTGATGTTAGTAGCTACATGCTGTTGGTGTGACTCTTCTATCCTTGTGAGTGATTGATCCGTTCGATCCAGATTTTGTTGGGTTGGTTTGTCCACCATCCGATTTCGTAGTGTTACTTTGTTGCGGCTTGTTTGGCTTTTGTATCCTTGGAGGGGACCTGATATTATCGCTCCTATCGATGGCTTCTTGGCCTGTTCCTCCAAATTTTGAAGTGCTTTTTGATTGCTACCTTACCACATTTGGCTTTTAGGACATTGTTTTGTGCTATTTAGTGAGAGTTGAGGAGATTATGCTGTATAGTCAGCTAGGGCTTCTTGATTACCATTTAATGTCCTTACCCATTTGATTCATAGCATGTAGTCACTGGGTGAGTGTCATAGTGGAGTTGATTTGGCAGATTGATAGGCATGGAGCCCATAAATACCATGCCGGGAAGTCATTTGTTTGTGTGGGTTTTGGACTCTTTAGTACGTGAACAACCTTAGTAGTGGGGTTCCTTTCTAGGACAGCACTGCAAAGCTATTTACTGTCAAATATTCTGGGTTCAGTTTGTTGAGGAATAGAAACTAGGCATCACATTAAATCAAATATATTGAAAGTGCACTCAATTTGTCAATCAATGCAAATCTTGTTTTGGAAAAACATGATAGATTATCAACTTTCAATTTTTTTGTCTGAATAATAATGATGAAATAACCCTTTATTATTCATGATCTAGTGCATATTTTTTGAGGAGCAAATGGCAAGTAATCTTCAAGCACAAAATCAAAGATTTGATGAAAAATCTAGACTAGCTCATCCAATTATCAAGATTAATGTATGTAATGATCTCTTGAGCATCAGAGGTACATTGAGCACTCTGCGATATTGAATTACTATGCAAAAACTAAATCTAGTGTTCAGCCAGAAAATATTCTTGTGTTATTGTGTGTTCTCATTGGTTTCTATTGAAGTTGTGACCCTCATGGTTTATGAAATTTGAGGTAGGCTTCTTGTCTTGTGCCATGGTTTGTGCGAATACCGGTTCACACTCAACATTGATGTATCAATTTTGGATGGTAATGCTTGTCCTGTAATATGCAAATTTATGTTAAGCTGCCCATTCATACATGACATTTTTTCTTTTCTTTGCAGAACTGTATAAAATGGTTTGCGATAACAATGACACATATTCGGATATTCATATACCTTCTGTGATGCTCCCAAAATCAGCAGGATCAACTTTGGAAAATGCTTTGCTTGCTGGCAAGAGAGGTACGAGATGTATCTTGACTGCTTGATATTGCATCATTTGCTGAAATCTATTCTAAAATTTGCTTTTAAGCTGTATTCCTTGCCAAATTCTGCAAGTGATTCATGTTCACATTGTTACCCTTAGTATTGTTGTCTAGGATTAATTAGGATTATTGGGCCATGCCTGCATGCTGATACTAGGGACCTATACCTTTATTTAGTAAAGTCAAGTTAAGTTAGACTGAAGTTCAAGATTTTAGTGCTTGATTTGGAGCATGAGTTTTGCTATAGATAGGTGTTGGATGTTTTTACCTTAGATAGAGACATCAATTAGGCAATTGCTTTTTCATTATTGGCATATGATGCTAAAGTCTATTAGTATGTAGTGCGCCCTTGCAATGGGACATTGTTGGAGTACATCTCATCATTATGCTTCATCATTGTTGTTTGTGTTCTCTCTCATGTGTATGACTATTTTCTAACAACAATAGGAATCATGTCTTGGGTTACTTCCATGAGCAAGTTGGGTTTTCTAACATGGAGTTAGAGCCTGGTTCAGATTCGAGAGAACAAGGAGGTACTCAACGGGACTACCAAAAAGTTGGAAGATGGAGAGCTACAGCGAACATCTTACATGCTAGACCACGCAGACGCTTCTTTCATGCACCAGAAGATGCCACGGGATGACTGTGAGCGACTGTCGAACTGAACTTGTAGTCATGATTTGAAAGGTCTTTTCAGAAAATATTGGAAAGAGCCTTGGAAGTTCTTTCGCTAGCTGACCTCAAAGGTGTCAGTTTTTGGCTTCGAGACTGGTCTGCTTGGAGACACGCATGATTATCAATTTGAAGAACTCGCTCTGAGGTCCAAGAGGCTTCTTCAAAGTTCAGACCTGCAAGTAGTTGATGCAAAGTCAGCTGAAACGGTAGGTAGTGGAGGAAGGAGCTGTCATGTGTCCACGAATTCTGTTCTGTGGACTTGCCCTTTCCCAGACAAGTGGACATGCTGATATGCTACTACCAAATGAGGAAAGCATTTGCAGTTGCTTTTTTGCACTCGTCCTTGGACGTGTCTGTGATGGAGTAGCAAAAGTCAGTCGAGCTCATTGTGATGAACTTCATAAAGGTGGTTGTGAAAGATCAGTGATTTCCATGTGGAGACTTGCTACATATCTATGGAGCGTCAAGCAGAAAGATCAGATACATATTTGCATGGCAGATTAGTGAAGGTCAAATTCAGATCACTTCTATAGCTGCCTATGATCAAAGGAAACAGTGTGAGGTCGAGAAGGAAGAGTGCAATGGCGCCTGCTATGATAGCATGGAGCGACATTGCCATTTACCTTCACAAAGGTCATGCTGTTACAAAGACAACAGTTGCTGTTCGTCCTTCGGAATCCAAAGGAAAGCTGGGGAAGAGGACCAGTTTATTGAGGAAGCTCATTCGAGAAGTAGCAGGCTTTGCTCCTTACAAGAAATGTATAATTGAGCTATTGAAAGTTAGTAAGAATAAGCATGCCTTTAATGTGGCCAAGTGGAAGTTGTGACCCATTTGTGAGTCAAAAGGAAGTCTGAGAATCTGAGCTACAACAGATATGGATTGGGCCATTGACCCCAAGGTCGGAAGCAGCAAAGGTTTAAAAAAAACAAATCATCAAAGTTTGAGCAGAAGCTTTTCTAAGGGAATATAGTCGTGTCTTGGTGACAGATTAGGGTATTCAAACTCTAAAAGCTAGGTGGAGCAAAAGTTTTTTATATATATATATATATATAAGACATGAGGGTCCGGGCCAAAGTGCCCGCGTCCGACGCCCGGACCCGGATGCGTCCGACCCCCGGACGCGGGGTCGAACGCGTCCTTTTTTTTAATTTTTTTTTTTTAAGGCTGGACGCGTCCAGCGTCCGGGCCCCGGACGCATATTTAAAAAAAAAAAAAACAAAATCACGCGAGCCTGCGGACAGTCCGCAGAAGTTCCCGAGACAGAGAGAGGGCGAGAGAGAGAGTGTGGGAGAGGCAGAGAGAGAGAGAGAGAGAGAGAGAGAGAGAGAGAGAGAGAGAGAGAGAGATGGTGTTTGTGTGTGTGTGTGAAAATTGTGTGTGTGTGTGACTTTTCTATTGTTGATTTGTGTGCATACAGTTGTGTGTGTGTGGTGATCTGTGTGTGTGAGAGAGAGAGGAAGAGACAGAGAGTGTGAGGGATGGAGAGAGAGAGGATATTTGTGTGTGTAAACTTTGTGTGTGTGAGTTTAGGATTTAGGTTTAAGGGTGCTTGGGTTTAGGGTTAGGTTAGGGTGGGAGAGAGAGCTTGGATTTCCATGCTTCTGTGTGTGTGCGCATGTGTGTGTGTGTGTGTGTGAGAGAGAGAGAGAGAGAGAGAGAGAGAGAGAGAGAGAGAGAGAGAGAGAGAGAGAGAGAGATGGCTGCTCGTCCCATTTGGGATGAGGTGGAGGTGATGCCCGACAAAAAGTGGCATTGCCCTTTTTGTCGAAAGTAGTTCACAGGGAACGCCTCTCGGGTTCGAGCACATCTGGGCGGGTTGCGAGTTCGACCCACGGGGGGACGCTACAGGATCGGCATTTGTATGGTCATCCCCGTTGTGGAGAGGGCTCGCATTATGGAGACATATTCTAAGACAGCTGCTGAGCCCGACGAGCCGTCCACAGATGCCGCGGACTCTATTTCTACTGGTGCACCCACTGCCACCGCCCTTGCCACTGGTACACCCACCGCCCCCACCGTCGCATCTGCACCCGCCACCGTCGCTGCATCCCCCCTTGCCCCCGCCCCCGCCACCGCCTCCGCCTCAGCCTCCGCCAGTACTCCCCATGGATCCACAGCCTCCACTGCTGCACCTACGCCTCTGCCATCACCGCCAAATTTGCACGGCCCGTCCACTTCCTCCGCTTCCGCACCTGCACCTATGCCACCACCTCCAGATCCGCATCGTCCATCCGCATCCTCCCAGCCATCCACATCCTGAGGCCCCAGACAGATGTCCATGCCGGGATCTTTCAGAGAGGGGCAACACAGAGAGGCCACCAGGACCATAGCACAAATGTTCTATGACTTGAACCTCCCCTTTATCATGGCATCATCCCGCATCTTTCGAGAGGCTATCTCGAAAGTTGTAGTTTGCGGGCCCGGCTACACACCACCCACAACCGACGCACTACGAGGCCCTTTGCTCCAGGACCGGGTTGCATCAGTCAGAGAGAGACTGGCCGCACTGCATGAGGCTTGGGATAGATACGGCTGTTCCATCATGGCTGATGGGTGGACTGATCGTCGCAGACGTCCACTCATCAACGTGATTGTTTCCAGTTGTTACGGTTCTATGTTCTTGCGCAGCATCGACGCCTCCGAGGCAGGGAGAGTGCATTCGGCCGAGTGCATTTACGGCATCATTCGCGCAGCGATCGAGGAGGTTGGGCCACAACGCGTTGTCCAGGTATAATATTCTTTCATTGGTTGCTTGCTCATTTGCTGCTTGATGTTGATACAATAGTTTTGCATAGTTTTTGATTGATTGCAATGTGTTTCCGAGCTGTGAACTGATCGTGTGAACGTATCGCGAAAGGTTGTGACGGACAATGCATCCAACTGCCGCGGTATGGGGGAGCTTCTTATGGCAGACTACCCCTCCAGTGTCTAGACTCCATGCGCCGCACACTCACTGGACCTCCTCCTGCATTCCATCGGGCGCCTGCCTTGGGTCAGTGACATTCTCACGAGGGCACTTGCGGTTGTAGACTTCGTCACACGCAAGCGCCGCATGATGGCCCTTTTCCGCACATTCAGCAGGTAACCTGCCACTTACTTTTTGGATCGTTCAAGATGCTCCTTTTTTTTTGCTCGTTTCATGTATGCCTCACATTCCGTTTGTCAATGCAGGCTCGACTTGAGGAAGCCCGCTCACACCCGCTTCGCCTACCAGTTCATCATGCTTGAGCGGCTACACAAGCTCAAGGGTGAATTGCGGCACATGGCCACTTCGGCAGAGTTCACCGCCATGGACCTGTCCACCCAGAGGGCTTGGCCCTCCACGAGATCCTCTTCATCAAGCCTTTCTGGGTGGATGTGCAGCAGCTGATGGACGTCATGCGCCCCATCTACTCTGTTCTGAGGCTCGTTGATCGCCTCATTTACGAGTTCATGGACCGCATAGGCGAGTCTCTCCAGCGGTCTGAGCTGGACCCTGCCAGGTATAACTTTTTTCCGTCTCACCATCCTTACTTCCATTTCGCACTCTGTTTCGACTTGCTGCCGCAACACGATGGTATGTAACTGTTGCCTTCGCGTGGTTTGGTCCACAGGTTGGAGCCTATCAGGCGCTTGTGGCAGCGGCGATGAGATAAGTTTCATCGGCCCATTCACAGTGTGGCCCACATATTGCATCCGCTGTTTCAGAGCGAGTGGCAGTATGACGATGCAGAGCTGCGTGCGGACTGGTTCGCATACATCCGCCTCCTCAGCAGCGACACTGGGTTCCGCAGCAGGCTCGAGGTGCAGAGGCTCGGTTACAGGTAAACTCTTGATCTATCGTACGCTGTCGTTCGTTCAATTTCCCTGCGCAAGCTCAAGTGTACTCAAGCATATCGTTGCTCAACTGCAGGCACTCTCTGGGGCTGTTCGGCGAGGACCTTGCACGTGTCCGAGAGAACAGGCTCTTGCCTGTATCATGGTGCGAGAGCTACGGTGCCAGACAGCCAGACCCGAGGATGCTCGCGCTCCGAGTCCTTTCACAAGTATGTTGTCTGATCTCATTCATCCAACCAGTTTTTGCATTTTCTCTACAAGGTCAATACTCACTCGAGTTGTTGCCAATTAATGCAAGACTGTTCTGCTTGCATGTGCGAGCGAAACTGGTCATCCAAATAAATGAATTCTCCAGTTTTTGGTAGTGAAGGATATTTTCCTATTAGGACAGCTAGATGGATCAATGGATCTCTAGAAAAGTCAGATTAAGGGGGGAAAGCTAGTGGTATGGGACATCAGTAATTCCAAAGGGGAGGTTCTAGGACCATAAGGATTTGATTGACAATGTTAGACTTTTATAGTTATTAGATGTCGATTTAAAGCCATTGATCAAAATTTATGGGGTATTTTGTGAAATTCTGAGGCTTAATCAACATCCCAAATGGATATCTCACCATTTACAAAATCGGAAACCCTTAAAGCTATTTTTCGCTTTCTTAAACCCTTACTTCTTAGAAATTTCTTTGGTACGAGACATCACAATACTCTAGCATCCTCTCCAGGCTCAAGGGCCATCTGTTTAGCCCTAGATCGGATTGTCAGTTAGCAAGCATTACACCTTGTTTACAGGCTCGGGACAAGGGGGTGGCTTGTCTCATTGACGCAAAACGATTACGGTAATATGTTAGCCCAGGCTAAAAGCAATAGAAGGCTTCAAGCCATTGTTGTCAGGACATCAACATGACCTTCCACTGATACTAGAGGTGTGGTCAACAGGGTTTCTCCAATCCTATGAACTGATAAGCTGTCAAAGAACTGAATTTTTTTTAGAAATCTAATTTAAAGAAAACGATTAGCGAATCACTTTTTGCAGCAAATCGCGATTCACTGCAACTATGGCCTGAGGAGTTTACCCTATATTGCTGGGTTGCTGGGAAGACTATGGCTGCGAACTGTGCACACTGTATGTGATTGGAAGACTGGCATTCTGAATGCTAATACTAAAGTTAAGGTCTCATTGACACAACCTCAATTGTTGAAGTGCAGTTTAAACCCTGTTCCTATGCAGACCATCAAACATGTAGCTTATGCGGAGTGAGATTTGCAAGAGTTACTAAAAGCCAGCTGCCAAAGGATGTAAATCTATGAAAGGAATATGAGGAGAAATAATGGATAAATTGTTTTATGAAGTTATTGACAGTTTTGAATGCTACTGAGATACTAGCAGAACTGGATCTGAAAGCATATTTTGCAGAAACGATGGTGACATAAATTTTGGGAACTGAGGATCCTAAAATGTCGACCTGAATATTTTGGAGAAAACATGATGGCTATTCTCACTGGAGATCTGAAAGCCATTCTAAGACATCTACGAGCATAGTATCCATTTAGCCATTGATGCTAAACCAAGTTGATAGATGCATTATTGAATGAATACAGCTTATGCAACCAGGTTTGAATGCAGGGATTGAAAATCGAGTTAAAATTGGAACTTTTTTGGGGTTTTTTATACCATAGAATATATTTTACCTATTGTTCTTGTATTCGACATGAATGACAAATTTTGAGGATTCATGTGGCCTAATGTTATTGAACAGGTATCTATGAAGAGTCGCTACTTTCTTAGGAGCTTGATCGGAGTTGCTGCTTCCTTGGGAACGTGTTTTCAGAAACATGAGTTGAGGATCTGACTCCGATCTGAGGCAAAGTTGATGGAATCGGTTCTATAGAATCGTATAGATAAAATCGCTGCCAGCCAGTGCCAGGTTATGGTAAAAAAAATCACATTAGATCTGGTAATGGTATAATCTGGTGGTAGCATAATCCGAAGGAATGGTAAGGAACCATTCCTTAGGTGCCCCAGGAACGGTACGGAACCGTTCCTAGGAATGCGCTCCTACGAATGGTAAGGAACCATGCCTGGGAACTATGCATGTACCAAAATCAGATACAACGAAAATGGCTTCTCTTTTTAATTGAAAAAATCTTTTGTAAGAATTTTGTAAATGTTTTCAGATATGGATTTGGGAAAAAAGGGGAAAGCCACCTCTTTATCTTGTGATTACTAAGATCTAGCAGAAGGTACTTTTTAAGGTTGAGAAATGATGAAAGGTGGTTGTTGCATGAGTTTGGATGAGTTTGTAATCTTACACAATCTGTAGAAAAACGAATTTGAAAGATTAGGTGCATATTAGATTGTTTCTGGATATGATATCGAATGTGCATACTTATAGAAGTCATATGTGACTGGATCCAGATCTATCATGTATTAGTTGTACATGCTACAAATGGGTGCTTCATGCCTGCCAGATCAGTGGATTATATGTGCTACCGTGGTGACTAATTTCTTATTTCTAAGGATATTTGGTGTCCCTCCATAGATGATTTAAGTACTGCATTCAGATTTTTCAAACTCACATTGCATTCACAATTACTCACCTTCTAGTTGAGGTAAAGCGAACAATAGCATTTATCGAAGCACATGATAGGCAGCTAAGTAAAGAATTTTGTTAGAAAGTTTCCAATTTTTTTTTACTCTTGCTCTAATTTTATCTGCTTCAATGATTAGTTGCAATAAGTCTTGGAAGGAAACTGCTTCAAAGTTTGGTTGTCGGTTTTAAGAAGGAAAAGCTCCAATTTTTTGCTGTGTTTTTTTAGCTTCTCTTTTACATGATTTGCTACTATATAACCTAGGAGCTACTAACAGATTCCAATAGCCATGCTTCAAGCTTATGGGTTGTTGAACCTGCATTGTTATGTTCTCCCCGGAGATTGAGCTCATGGACTGTATTCAGCTTTGATTGCTTGAACTAACTTGGAATTTGGAAGCCAAATACCATAATTAGACTCATTGGTGTCTCAACTCATTTGTTTTGTTATCTCAAGTACTGTATTTGTATTTTTTGCAGTAAAGGTTTTGCTGTATTCTCCCCATCGGCCTGTTGTGGATGTTGCCGAAATTTTTCTGTGGTTAATGGCGGTTGGAACCGTTCTGTGTGCATCCCTTTGGTCAGCATGGAGTGCAAAAGAAGCAGCAAATGAGCACTACAGAAGATTAAAGGTAGTGGAAGTTTACACTCTTGAGTTTGCCTTGCGGTTACTAACTGGAACTTCTTATGGTGATGGCTAACTGGGAATTTATAGCAAATAGTTGCATCTTGTTCACCTTTGTGTAATATATAGTAACTGGAAATTTTTGGAGGAGAAATGTTGTTGCATGCTACATATATCTCAGTTGGATTTCTTGCATTGTTTTTGAACCATAGGAAATTCCTGAAAGTTTCTGGAATGAGGAAAAAGAGGAGGAAAAGGATGTGATTGATATAAACATTGCATCAGCACTGCTCTTTCTGGTCCTTGCCTCCGTGTTTTTGGTGCTGCTATACTTGTTCATGTCTGACAAATTCCTCTTGGTGTTGATAATAGTATTCTGCATTGGTGGTGTTGAGGTAATGTCTTCTTATTTCAGTTCTGTTTTAGGAAAAGATAAGCAAAAGAATGCCCCTTGGGAAGTTTGAACTATTTTTTAATTAGCTTTCTATCTTCATAAACTGCAAACAACAGCGTTAGATGTATTTGTTAGAAATGCAGCTGCTTCAGCGAGAATCTGTAAGAAGTGGGGAGTTTGTCGAGACATGGAGTGGACACGACATTGAACGTTGTAAATGAACAAATCATCTAGCATGTGAAGCTCCTTAAATCTGCACGTATAGAACATATGAGAGTATTGTTGCAATCACATGCTTCATAAGCAAACGATAACAATCATGAAGAAAACTTGCATATTTGTGCAATTTTTTGTCAATATAATTGTTTCTGTGAACATGACATTGTTAAATATCTCACAATTATCATTTCTCTGTTGGCCTGTATCTTTTGTTGATACATTGCTATGTATCAACAAAAGGCTATGGTAACTGGCTGGGATTATGATTGTTGTGGTAGCCTTATTCGATACTTTGTTTTATGTTTGTTGGCATGATCTTTTGACTGTTTAGTACCTTTTGGAAAAGAAAAAATCAGATTTTGTCGAGCAAGCTAAAAGAATTTCTTATGAACTTAAGAGCAGTTCCATTTGGATGAGGACGAAGATTGTTCCACGGATATTGAGAACTCATGTTAGATCCCAGTCCAGATCTAATGTTGTAGGGCTTGGCCGGTTACCACAGGGCCTGAGGCCAATGGTTGGCAATGGCCGGTAACCGAAGGGGACACTTGGCCCAAGTTGGACAGGTTCGTCACAAGTTGTGACCGCCTGAGAAGCTGTCAGAGAAGCGAGTATCCTGACCATATGGACCCTAGCTGTCAATATTGCGGGCACCCACTACTGTTCCATTAGGTGCCCTAAGAACAGTACAGAACTGTTCCTAGAAGTGTGTTCCTAGGATCGGTTCATTTTGTTCCTAGGAACTATGGTTCATTGACATCTTGTTTATTGAAATTTATCATCCATGGCAAGCTCTTGTACTTAGCTTCTACTTGTATATTCTGACTCTCTGAGCTTCTCATGTATGCTTTACATTTTGTCATCCAAACCCTCTTGAGACCAAATAACTCTAATTGGCAGTTTCCTGGAAGTTCTCCCTTAGGTGGTTCTTGACTAGTGTAAATAGAATCTTTTGCTACTCATTCAGCAACTACAGATTATCATGTTTGTAAGCATCTTCAACAATTCTATATTTTAAATTTTCAATATATAAACTGTAGTATTTACATCTGAGACTGACCTTGACAGTGGCCAAGTTGTATGGGACAAACCCTCTTGGGACCAATAACCCTTATCCTATAAATTGCTAATACGATTTATGGTATTATACATTTAAAAAAAACTACATACATGATTTATATATTTCAAACTAAGCTCTCAAGAAAATTTTCAACAATTGATGTTTTTTCCTAAAATAAAAAAAACATTTTGGACAGTGTTCAACTGTCCGGAGTGTTCACGCTCCGGAACGGGGTTGGAGCAGAACATCTATGATCACTTCATTTAGAATTATTTGAAGTTTGACAAGTATTTGGAAATTCTTGTTGACCAAGTCAAGGCCATTTGTTAACACTGACTCTCAAAATGTTTTGGATGTTGTATAATCTGCAGGGGTTGCAGACTTGCTTGGTGGCTCTTCTTTCAAGGTAACAGCAGCACCTGTGGTTGTGAACTTTTTGACTGTCGAAATCCAAAAATTGCTTAATTTTAGTGGCTCTTGGTTTTTCATGTGCTGGTCTTAGAAGTGCATTTCTGATGTTACTGCTGCAATATGCTTGTAGGTGGTTTCCTTGTGCAGGAGGAATGTATGTTAATGTGCCTTATTTTGGGGCTGTTTCAGCCCTCACCCTCTTGGTGTCACCTTTCTGCATAACATTTGCGACTTTATGGGCAGTATACAGGCATATCTCCTTCGCCTGGATTGCACAGGATACTCTTGTAAGTCCATTGCTAGTATTTGTTTTTGTACTAACTTCAAATTTTTTATATGCAGCAGCTCACACTACTTCATTGGCATCCCCAGTACCTATTTGGGTTTTGAAGCTATTTTTTATTGTTTCATTCTTACAATAACAAACACACAACAATGATAACACAAATTGGCTTTCTTATATTTGGGGGTTCTGGAACAGGGTATTGCACTGATAATAACAGTGCTTCAAATCGTACGACTACCTAATATTAAGGTAATACAGGTTCTTTTCCTTTCGATTTTGTGAGAGCTAACAGAAAAGCATTTTACATGGAAAAAAAAAATGAAATTCAGATTATTTTATCTGACAATGACAACTTCCTAGTGGTGGTCTTCTGCACCTTAAATTATGATGTCCGGACTCTGCATGCAGGTGTCAACTGTATTGTTGAGCTGTGCATTTTTTTATGACATCTTTTGGGTTTTCATCTCCCCATATATTTTCAAGGAGAGTGTGATGATTGTGGTATGTTTTTTCACCTGATCACTTCAAATCGCCACAATTTTATGCCTTCTCAGCCATCAAGATATAGCTGGCACTTTAGAGAAGACGCTGAGGTGATAAGCTGTGATCAATGCGTGTTCTGGATTGCAGGTTGCTCGAGGTGACAAAACTGGAGGAGAAGGCATACCAATGCTCTTGAAAGTTCCACGTATCTATGATCCTTGGGGTGGTTATTCCATCATCGGGTTTGGGGACATTCTTTTACCAGGCTTGCTTGTATCCTTTGCCTTAAGGTGTGCCTTACCCCTTTGAGCATCATTACTTTGGATTGTGCTATGATTTTTACATCTTTAAGCCTTTCTCAAGAGTCTTTCATTATGTCCTGTCAAACATGAAAGCTCGCAAAATCCCTGTTTGCTGGAGGGATCACGGATTATGTTTCACTTTTGATCCCTCAAAACCCAGCTGTGCCGTTTATATGATGAATTGACCATCACAACTGTGCGAGTACAAATAAGTTATTATCAGCATATGCTATGTCGCTCAACCTATCTGATGCGTTGCTCAAATACAGCAGTTAGCTCATGCAGCTAAATAGCTTGTGTTCATTACATGCAACACCAGTATCTGTACATTACAATCATTTCGAATGAGACTTCTGTTAGACAATTTCTGTTATATTGTCTGGAATGTCCTATTTGTGCCTGAAGATAGAAAATGCCAGAATATTGGATCAATAACAAATTTCTTCCAAAAAGTTCAAGAGGCCTATTTCTGTTACTAGTATTAATGCACAGTGTTGGCAGGTATGACTGGGAAACAAGGAAGAGTGTAGTCAAGGGTTATTTTCTGTGGACGATGATTGGCTACGGGATTGGTAAGCTGCAAGCTCTGTTCATATCTGCATTTTATTGGTGTATAGAGCTGGCTATTTTGGCTTTTTCACTTTACCCAGATTGTCTGTTTGAGGATTGTAGCTTATGGAAGTTGGGAAGTGTCTCAACTAACAATACATTCGATCTTCCACAAGTTTATGTCTATTTTAACATCCTCTTCATTTGAATGTGTATGTCATTTTCTTCAATTAGCTGATGTCGCAACTCAGAAAATTCAACCCCATATTACAATTTAAAGTGTGGATTACAATCAATCAGTGAGGCTATGGTCGGTACGCTGGCAAAACTTTGCTGTCTTTTACGTGTTATTTATAAATTACACTGTACCTTTGCAATGGTCATTGGTATATAACTGTAGAGCTTGTCCTTAGTCTGTTAGCATGATATACAAACACCATGTGTTAGATGCTTATATTCCCTGAGATTCTCTCAATCTTTTACATATAACAATTATAGACATTGTTGTTTCATGTCGCTGGTTTCTGTATTCTACCTTGCAGGACAGGTTGTTTGGCTTTGCTATGGAATTTAGTTTTCTACTATATTCTTATAGAACTCAGAAGGGTAGAGTCCTAAGAAATCATACACATTTCATGCTCAGATGTTATTTATGTTCTATCGATGCTAGTGCTGGCCATCTTTGTACTTTCACTTCCGTAGAAGTGATAGAAACTCAGTACATCAGTCGTTGTACAAATGCATGAATTTGGCAATGTCAACATCTGTTTGTGCATGTGACCTGCACCTACTCCAGGCGCTGACGATGTGTGAGCATGGCTGTTGTAACATTTGTTCCATGCTTATGCATGATGAAGTTGATGGTCTAAGACTTTGGTTAAGATTGCGTGTCTCTTTTGTTACCTTGAGTATTATCTTAGACATAACATCGATATATTTATATTGTGTCAGGAACCTGAAATGTTGATAGTTATTGGCCAGTAAAAGGCATAGAGCCACTAAAAGGCATAGATTAGTCTGTGCCATATGGTTCTTGCTTAGGGTCCATATTATGCTGATGAACTATGTAGTATTGGTAAATGTTTGCTGGGCAGGAAACGATAGTTGAGAAATGAGATACGTGAAATCGGAAATGCCATGTTATCAAAAAAGCAAACTAGGCCACTGTAATTACAATAGTGCATGTGGAAGAGGGGGATAAATTGAGGGAGAAAATGATTCACACTATGAGGAAGGGAATATATGATGAAGAAAATCAATGAGACTCTTAGAAATTGTTAAAGGTGGTCAGATTTGTACTTCAAGAAAATCATATGCCTTATATTATGGGGAAATGCATTTCCTCCTATGGGAAACTGATTTTGTAAAACGTTTCAAAAGGTGTTCCCCCAATTGGGGAAACGAATGAGTTTTCTCATCAAAACAGCCGGGAAATTTGTGTCCCCACGACTATGCAGGGAACACATGTGGTCATATAAAGGTGGCAGGATCAGTTTATACCAGAGATTTCAAAGCTTAGAAGCCCCTTCCGACCAAAATGGGTCGGAACGTTCTGTTCCGACCGTTCCGTCTGTTCCGGAACGTACTGGGTTGGAACGATTTAGTGTAGGTTAAAAAAAAAAAAGGATTAAAGACCCTGCTGGCCCGCTCGTTTAGACGCTCGTTGCATTGTAAACATATAAGACCAGTCGTTTGTGATGGGAGCAACTCTTCTTAATGGGGTGGTTGTGGAAGAAGGCGCCATGGTTGCAGCTGGAGCTCTTGTATCTCAAAACACACGTGTCCTATCTGGACAGTTTTACAGTCCTGAAACTTGACACTTGTTAACAAATTGAAGTGACAGATTGATCGCTATTTGCATGATTTACAATGGGACACTTTGCCATCCTCAACATCCGGAAGTGATAAATAGCGGATTAAAATCCGTTGTAAGAAAATACGTGTGTTTTTTTTCAAGGTATATTACTTAGGAGTTTAGGTGATGACATGGAGTGTATTATGACTAATGGAATTCAGCCCAATTTACCCTTCCTGCGTAGCTGCTTAGTACATTATGATTCACTAATCAGCTTAGGGATTAGGGAACTTCATGATAAAATGAGATAATCGGTGGCAAACCTACTGCCAGGCTTGTGGATTTATGGTGGCTTACTACACAAATCTCTGCCTGAGCTATTTAGAAGACTGCAGTGACTAGTTCATTTGATGACTAAATCTTCTGATTGTACGTAGGTAACACTCAAAGTGAATTTTCATTAGTTAGATGGGTTACCTAATTGTATTGATCAAAGAAAGCAGGCAAAAACTGTAGATAAAGCATTACCACTAGGGCATTGTATTGTGAGCTGGTAAAAGCTAAGCAAAATTGGCAAAAGACCATGTGGAGGTTTGTTGCTTGTACAATGAGAAAGCTTCTATCTTCAAGTAATTTGTTGTGCCTTTTCTGGAGCTTATGCTGCTTTTGACTCTTCCTCATGCTCAGCACAAACATGAATTGAAGTTTTGCAGTTTTTACTCATACTGATCTGTCTTCAGATGTATTTGCCAGCCCTTACACCAATTGTTTTTTCCATGCTTAACTGATGGCCTATTTGCAGGTCTTTTCGTTACCTATGTTGCACTAAATCTGATGGACGGCAATGGGCAGCCAGCTCTTTTGTACATAGTACCTTGCACACTCGGTAAGGACTAGTATCAAACTAGGAACCTTTTTCCTGTTGCACAACGAAATTTTAAACATAAACGCTTTCTGTGTTAGAACCAGGTAATTTGTGATAGCACTCTTGGCTTTGTACCTTGTCTCATCGAATGGCTTGATGCAGGCACAATTGTTCTGCTGGGCTGGTGGCGAGGGGAGTTAAAAGCTCTATGGAATAAGGGAGAAACGCAGAAATTATCTTCAGGAAGTTCTACAAACACAGCATGATCACCTGTTAATTTATGAAATTACTGTCATTGCAATCTCTCCTCATTCAAAGCCTTGATTTCTGCAGCTAAAATCTCAACTAAGATGCAGCTTCTGTTGCCAGCTAAAGGCTAAGGGAATTGGGAGAAGCGAAATCAGAGATCTCGTTATTTTATTTAAGTTACAATCCAGAAGCATGATTGTCTTGGGTTTGAATGTCTCCATTCTTCATTTTTATGAAAGTAATTCTGCCATCAATGTTTTGGTAGTCATGTTCATTGTAGATAATAGATATGTATGCACTGAATGTTTATTTTGCATTCACTGCTTTGTGCAGAATTTCAAGCCAACTTGTCTCTCAAAATTCTTCTAGAATTTTTTACAGCTGGTTGGTTTGACTAGTTATTTAGATAAATGGGATAAATGTCACTTGGTCCACAAGGAACCAAGAAAATCTGGTTTTACAGTTTAAGGTTTTTCAGCAAGATTTAGCACCTTTCTCGAATCAGACCTTGAAAACCATAAGAAAATGACCAGCTCTGGAATCCAAATGCGTACTATCTTTGCTGTTGTTTTGGTAGAAATAGCTTAATTTATTTTCATTGAACCTTGTCTTATGAAAACCCTGCAGCTCAGCAGGAAAATATAATCGGTTTTTGCAATCATGGCACCATATTCACGAAAACAAACATGCTATACTATGTTACCCTCTTAAAAAAATTAGATGTTAACCTAAGTAAACGTCGTACGTGGCATATTTCTAGAAAATTGCTTATAGATGTCTTCTGAGTGTTGCACACAGCATTATGATTTGTAGTATAAGCTATAATCATCGCTATATGTTTTTTCACTATCAAAATGTGCTCCTTCAAATATTGTTAGTTAATTCCTGTTTAATATACGTGAATACTTCCAGATTCTCTCTCTCTCTCTCTCTCTCTCTCTCTCTCTCTCTCTCTCTCTCATTCTAAGTTGCTAGTTATAGTATTCTATGTTACGTTTAATATGGTTTTGAGCCCCATCATGAGTTCTATTTTCATCATTCAATAACCTTTGAAGTGACCTATAAATTTGATGAAAGAGCTGTCTTTGGGCGTTAGCATGTGTTGGTTTTGTTTCATATCAAATGTTTGATCGCTAGCTGGTGAATGTATGAAGTTATCTTGATTAATTGATTAAGAGCTCACTTTTATGCAATTAGGAACTCTTCATATGCGTTAGTATTGTCTTGACACAGCTTTTTGAGATATAGGCCAACTGCATGTGCTAGGGATTGACATGTAATTGGAGCCAGATTTCCTCGTATTTATTTTTTACAAACCTCATAAAGAAGTTCTTCATGAATCACTATTTAATGGTTTATCACTATTTGTGCCATTGCATACTTCGAAAAAGGTCTTCCTAGCCAATAATGTTACCTTATTTGATCCCTTGTGGTGACCTTTACTTAAAGAGTTTGATGTGTTTGTAGTGTACTTTTCTTTTAAATTGTATCAACCCAATAACATGCTAAATGAAAAAAAAATTATAGGCAATATATGACAAGGTGATTGCGAATGATGAATTGAAAGAAAACAAGATGTAGGCAATATATGACAAGGTGATTAACAATAATAAACAATCCAAGGCATTTATTGACATGCATGAGTATTCATCATAAGTTTGGGCAATGACTTGTTTCATTAGAGAAATATAGGGATTTGATGTCTAATTTGTTACATTTAGAGTAGCAAAAGTAACTATTTGCTAAATCATTGCATTTCCATCTAGGCCATCAATTGAGAAAGATGGAATCTGAATATTGAGAACCAATCAAAATTCAAAAATCAGTTGGAGTATTAATTTTAGTTATGGAATTATATGTGATCAATACAAGGATCACATTGATGATAATTAACCAAGAGAATTACTAGATTATATAGATGATCAATATTGACATAAAGATGGTGTTCACCAATGAGTTGTTTTCATTTCATTTTTTTGTGAACATAATGCTATTTGCATGCAGAGGAGTATCATAGCAATTGAATATGAGTTTAATAAAGGATTAGGGTTCTAGAAGGAATATTCCTAGAAGGAACATTGGCCAAAATTCTCTCATCTCTTGTATTGATTTAAAGTGGCTCGAGGATGAAGTTGATTGGTTTGATCTTCAATTTTACTTTGGTTGAGTGGTTTGGCTCTACATCTTTTCTTTTGGCATTTTGATAGGATCATAAGGATCTATACTTGGTGATTTAGACAGTGGTATTAGTGCTCCAAGCTTGCATCAATCAAAAGGTGGAGAAGTTTTTTGGTTTTTGCTACTTTTTGGTAGTAGCTCTTTGTTTTTTTTTTTTCTTGGTGGTGGATTTTACTTCCAAGTAAGTGGTTTTTCAAATTTTGATTGTCGTAGCAATTGCAAAACCAAGTGTTAGTTTTGAGTACGCGGTTGTCTTGTGCTCATCATTTCACTTGACCTGTATTCTTTTATGTTCTAAATCAATTCATTGTCCTATTGCGTTCAAAATGATGTCAATGTGCATGTTATGCTACTCTTCCTTCTTGTTCTATTGAATACTACTCTCTTACAGATTTGTCTGAAATGTCTTCCTTATTTTTGCAACCAACAGTCATTAGACTTTGTGTTTGTCTACGTAATCGATCCTATCGATTTTAACTACTTCGAAGTTAAAATCAAGTAAAACCAGCCGAGTCATTCAACTCGCCACTCTGATTTGAATTCAATAGGCGTAATACATGCATCGAGGGGATTTCCAATATCCTCCAGACATTAAATACTAACTTCAACTAGAAACTGAAACCATAAGAGACTCTAGTGTACCACTCATATTGTTAGAAAAACAAATCTCAAATAATGCACACTGCACATTGTTGTAGAAAATGGATATGGGCATTACACATACATCTACATATTAAACTCACAAGCTGTTAACAGTCATTCATACACAATATGTGTGTTCTCAATGCTATTCATGCTGCAGTTTGTGAGTTTAATGATACAACCTGATGATAAACCACAATGACATACTGAAGATTTAAGTTAAAATAACCAAGTCTCCAGCCGGAGCAGGCTGGAGCTCACTAGTCCAGGTACCACAAAACCTATAAGAAAGCAAAAAATATCAAGAATGAATTAAGTTAGTCTGCATAAATAGATTCTGTTGTCACTGATTGCTGAAGCATTGAGCAATCTTTTACTAAAATACGTATTGAAAGAATGACAAAAACATTCAACATACATTGAACGTGGCTTGTATAGAATCCAGAATTTAAAATTGCAATTTCAAGACTCAAGTTCCTTTAAAATCACAAGGCACTTGCTGCGACCTGTATGCTATAGAGTTCATGCCAGGCTCAAGCTCTGTAGGCTGCGATGGAGAGAAGTTGGAATGCTAAGAGACCTGACGAAGGTGCTGCAATCTGCAGAGAAGTTAGAATGCTAAGAGGAAGGTACTATGATCTGCCACCTACCACCTGATAAGTAAAACTGCAAAAGGTGCTGGATCTGCCACCTGCTCACTAGCTTCAGTAATATTTGCTGCAAAACAAAGCTGAAGAGATTCGTGACAGAAAGTTCTACTCCGGGCTCCCGTTCTGGTTAAAAATGCATGATAGACAAGGATTCGTGAATAGCAATGGAGTAACCATGCTCGGATTATTACTTGTATGAATGATGTATCAAGGTTGCAAGAATATTATCTAAGAATCAGAACAACCAGTTCACCAATCCAGGGGATGCACCCTAAAACTGAGCTTGAGCCTTGAAGAGCGATGGATCAAAAGCACGCGTGCAGAAACTGGAGTCTAGACTTTGGACTCCAACAGATCAATGCTTCAACGGCCAGCCTTCACCAAACATATGAATGGAGATCAGTTTCCGTGTGGAATCTGTTGCAGCCTACAACTGTGACAGAGTGAAGCAGTAAGCTGCAGCTTCAGGCTTCAACTGCTTGCTGTGAGGATTGGACTAGTCATAGTGGGCACTGGATACTAGGCAGGGCCTCAGGAGCCCTAGCCCCAGGGGTAGTCACAGATTCACAGCCTACAGGGCCAGAGTCCACTGCCCACAAGCTACTCCTATGTCAAGGTATTCTAAATATTCAAGGACCAAGGGCCAATGCGGCATGCCCCAAGGCTAAATGCCCATTGCCAAGGTGGCAAGGTCCTACATGTAAAGAAATTTTTGGCATTGAAAAAAAAAACCTATATTTTTAAATGTATGATGTTTATAATCTCCCGTGTCTAGAAAGTAACTGTGGCTTTAGCATGTGCAAAGTAAATCAAGGAGCTGAGATCCAGTATTTAAAAAAAAAATTGCCGGTTCTACATCCTTGTAAACTTTTTGGATGGCTGTTTATTTACAGATTTTGCAAGTTCCATTCCTTGACTCTGTTTGTTTTCTTGAGCACTACCTTGACCTAAATGGGTGACAATAAAGCCACTAAAGAGAGAGAGAGAGAGAGAGAGAGAGAGAGAGAGAGAGAGAGAGAGAGAGAGAGAAAACGTTTCATGAGAGAAGGCGGGAGATGGGAGGGAGAAGGAGATGGAGAGGGTGATGAAGAACATTACAAATTGGACTATGGAGGCCATTTCAAGTGGAGGTTAGGCACCCATTTACCAGAGGGTGGAAGCTGATTTTCCGACCTTGAATGAGGCTGTTTTGCAAGCAAGAAAGGAGGTTTGAAGCCCAGTGGTGCAACATCAACAAGCCAGCCAGGATTGAGCAAGGAATGGGCACAAAAATCAGCCGTTTCGATTGGGACAAACAAAGGAAAAGGGGTTGAACCTACTCTTAGTATGGGGCAGCACAGAGAGGGCTCTTTGGTTGATAATGGGAGACACTCTCAAGTGAATGGAAGTGGAAAAGCCATGGCTCAAGAAAAACAACATGTAAAGATCATTGTATGCAAGCTCTTGAGGATGCTAGCTCCAAGCTAGTGGAAAGAGCTTCACCAGTAGGAGATATTCGAAGCAAAGTGAACCAGGTTTGCAGTAAAGAGTTCAACAAATGGAAGGAACAACATGATAGAAGGAAAACCTTAGCAAATATGCAAGAGAACACCTCCATGGGAGAGGGCATGAAGAGGACATCCAAATGGGCTGATGTAGTAGTTGATCTTGGCCAGGATAGGGAGGAAAAAGGCACCTTTGGAGACTTGAGACCTGATTCTCATGATGGAGGGAGGGAAGAAATGCTGGACGCTCAGCCAGAACAAAGGCCCAAAGAGCAAGGGAAAATGGCTGAGAACCAGGCTGATGACATCTTCCCTCCTGGGTTCACACCAAAGAAACAAGATACCAAATCCAAAGATGGGCGACCAAAGAGCTCCACCATGGAAGTCACAATAACCCTCCCTCATGATGTGGAAAAGGCAGCCCTAGAGAAGTTCAAGAAAAGAGCTCTTATTGGCATGTGCATAGGGCCCAGACCCTCGATGGAGGATCTTAGACGATGGATTCTCACCCAATGGACCAAACAAGGAATCATGTTGAATGGGGTACAGTTTCTACCTAAAAATTATTTTTGCTTCTTGTTTGTTGATGAGGAGAGTACCAAGAGAGCCCTGGTTGAGGGACCTTGGCTCTATAGAGCTTCCCCTATCATTCCTTATGCGTATGATCCTGAATTAAATCCAGAAAAGAAGAGGCCAACTCTTGTGCCTGTTTGGGTTGAATTAATGGATGTTCCATGTCACTTAAGAGATCATATCAATCACCTAATTTCACCCATTGGCAAATAGTTAGGGCATAGAAAGGAAGATGGTTTAATGGCTTTAATCCAAGATGGTTTCCTCAAGTGCTGGTCGAAGTTGACCTCAACAAGGATTTACGAAGGCATATTAAGGTAGTGGGCAGTTCCTATGTTTCCAACATCAAGGTGGTGTACAAATCCCTTCCCGATGCATGCTTCTACTGTAGACAAAGGGGTCATTCAATCAAGGATTTCTCGAGCAAGGTGAATAGCCAATCCAAAATTGATCTAGGCCTAAGAGGAACATGGAGAGAAAAAAGCCAAGGTCTAGATGATGAAGGTTTTATGGTCTACAAAGGTAAGAGCACATATATGGCAAACACCAAGCCCAAGGAGGTGAGAGAGGTTGTAGGGAACGGAAAATTCATATTTTGGAGAACCTTTCTGCTAAGCATGAGGGCCTTTTCATTGAACAAGAGGAAAAGCATGATAAGGAGACATGGCCTTTGGAGAACGAAGAAGGCTTTATTGTTTACAATAGACTCGGGGTGCCTAAGAGGACGTAGAAGTATTATGGAACCAAGAAGGCTTTACTGTTTACAATAGACTCGGGGCGCCTGAGAGGACCTAGAAGTATTATGGAACCAAGAAGGCAATCAAATAGACCAGCACTGGAGGGAGAATATGAAGCTACTATGGTGGAGGAAGACTCAATGAGGCATGCCATTTCATGCCATAAAGACCCACAAAGTGACCCCAAAGGTAGGCAAGGTTTGTTCCCCCCCCCCCCCCCCCCCCCCTTGGCAAGGAGATGGAGCAGCCAACCAAGGATGCTAAAGATAACGAGGAATTCATTCTCGACTACTTTAAGGGGCTTATGGGTCAAAAAGAAGATGAACCAAGGTATCATTAAGCTGATCCACAAAAGGGAACAAAAAGGTTTTGTGAATGTGAGACATATTCAGGAAGTCATTATATCCATGTGGGAAGGGATGAACCATGCAGAATGAATAGGGCAGTACTTCATCTTCCTCAAGGCTGACCTAGATAAGGCATATGACAAGCTGGAGTGGGGCTTCATTACGGAAGTGCTAAAGAGTTTGGGGTTTGGGGCCAACTTCATCAAGTTCATTCTTGTGTTGTTAAAGGAGTCTTCTGCTAGAGTTATATGAAATGGTAGACTAACGGACGCCTTTGAGTTTGAAAGGTCAATTTGCTAGGGATGCCCTCTTGGTCCCTACTTGTTTGTGCTTGCATCAGAAGCCTTGGGCTACCTAATCAAATCCATGATTGAGGAAGGGTGAATCCAACCCATCAAGATTTCATAGGGCCACACTCTTTGCCATCAGGCCTTTGTCGATGACCTGAACATTATCACTAGGAATGATGAGAGCTCAGTGGAGGAGACTTTCAGGTGTCTGGATTTGTTTTGCTTAGCCTCAGGGGAGAGGGTTAATCACATAAAAACAGCCTTCAGAGTTAGTACAGGGGAGACCCCAGCTTTAATTCAGCAAAGAAAATGCACAAGGTTACAAGTGGGAGCTATTTTCAAATTCTTGGGTATTCCCATGGGCTTTGATGTTTCTATGCATGCTCGATGGCAGAGGGTTGTGTAAAATATAGGCATTCCTTGGATAGATGGAGAAATTTATATTTCCATAGCTTCATGCCACTCCTCGTGCTCCTATGCTTTATCAAAAGTTTTTGGTTATTGAGCCTTGAGCACAGAACCCATTAGTGCTAGATTCGTCTCTAATCTTGCAGGAGGTTTTCGATTTCTACTTGATCTTCTAAGCTCTTCCTACTCACTAGATTCGGGAGTACATGTCTTCTTTGCATCATTTGTGACTGATAAGTACCATTTAGGTACTCTCTTGGGAACTTCAGCATCAGGCTTGCCTTTTTCTATTTGATCTTCCACATCAAAATCCACTTCCTTCTTGACTTGTATTTTCGCTCCCTCATCAAAAGATTCAGTGATTACTTCAGATTGTTCACCTCAACCCATCTCGTCAAATGTAGAAGATCTAGGATGCCATTGGCTCTCCTTGCTCCACTTTTGGGAAACCTCTCTCTGTGTTGTTTTTCCAAAATGCAACCTTCATAGATTTTTCTTTCAAAAGAAATATCAGGCAATCCAATAACTAGATTACATCTTTTGAGAATCTGTAAACTTTGAACACTAATATGACCAAGTCATTGATGCCAAAGATCACTTCGACTATCAACAATGCTTACCATAGCTTGAGCAAAAGATCTTGCATTCGTAGAGTCGATTCTCGTTGACTCTAGTTTATGTAGCAATCACTTTGTAGTGATTCTTGATGTCTTTGACAAGACAATTGATCACAACCATTGTCCCAACGGATAGTAGATTGTTAGCTAAGCCAGGTACATATTGCACATTGCTTATCTGCTTGATCATGCCACTTGCTAATTTCACTGACACCACTCCAAATCCTTTAACAGGTAACAATTGGCCATCAGCTTGTCCAACTTCATCTCCATTGTGGATTTCCTTGAATTCCAAAAATCACTCCTTCCTTGAAGTCATGTGCTTGGATGCTCCACGATCGATGTATCAGATATCCTTGGCTTCATCACTTGTCATTAATGTTGTAATGAACAAGTTTGAGCTCTCACCTGTATCATCTTCATATTGATCATCATCGTATTGATGTTGATCAGCATGGTTGTCTTCATAATGATCATCATCAAATTGATGTTGATCAGCAAAATTGCCCGCTCTCCTTTTGTTTCTTGAAGCATTCATGCTCCCAATGGCCAGATGTTGTAGTATCTACAATTTCTAGGTTTATTTTGCCTAGAATAGTCGCGTCCTTGACCTCGGCCTTGATTCCAATTGTCTCAATTTGGACTATCATTGACTTGCTCATGAAATTGTTGAAATGATACCCAGCTTGAGTTTCCTCCTCTCGATTGATACCTTCCACGACCAAATCTTCCATTTCGTCCTCTAACTGCAAGTGCTTGATCATAGCCCCTATTACGATGATTCAAGTTCTCCTGACATTGCTCTTCCTACAAAAGCAATCCACCTAGTTCTTCATAGGTTGGAAGGTTCTCTCTTGTGGCTTTACTCGTCACAAACATCTGATGTGACTCACTCAGACTATTCAATGTCAACTGCATGATCTCACGATCCTATAATCACTCTCCAACTACTGCTAATTGGTCATGAATCTCTTGATCTTCAATAGGTGATCGACAATAGTTGCACCATCATCCATCCGCAAATGGTATGCAACTTCGCCTTCGAAAATAATATTCGAGATGTGTTTGTCATTTCAAACAATGCCTTTAATGTATCCCACGCTTCTTTTGGCCCTTCTGAATCTGAAATGTAGGGTACATTTGCATCACTAACTGATAAGTTGATGGCATTCTGTGCTTTCTGTTTTTCCCTATCAAATGCTCGCTGATCTTCTTAAATCACTGGCCTTGTCTCTTCACCTGTCACGATCTCCCATAGCTCCTTTGTCGGAAATAGGTTAGATAATCGTAGCGGAAACTTCCTACTTCTAGTGCATGACTACGCCTATAAAAAATTGAACAAAGCAGTACTGATGGAATCACGTTCAATCTTTAGCAACTAATTTTGAAATCGCTATTACGTAGCCAAACACTATCAATTACAAAGGAAATATAGAGATGCATGCATTCTGACATATACTGAACGCAATAAAGGATAGTATTGATTCAAAAAACCAAAATCAGATGCTAATGAGCGCAAAACAATAGCGGATAGAAACCGCGCACTCAAAGCTGTCTCTGAGTAACTGAAGATAAGTCTGATAATAAGCAGCTATGTTGATAAGCAATAGCGCAATAGCAACTCTAAAATATCACTCTAAAGACTGAGCTAGAATGCTCAAGAGAGTTCAAGCCTGATAGAGAGCTAACTTGCAATACTTGCTAACTTTCTTGCTTCTTTTTTAAACTATATGAATATGAACAACTATTTATACTAAAACATTAGGTCGTCAATTACGATTGCTAGTTGGCTGGCATCCGGTTCCTTGTCATTGATTGCTGATAAGCGATGAAATTGGCCGTAAACGTTCTGTCTGCATAAATGTCCAAAATTGTAGTTTTGCAGAAATGAACTAAAAAAGCCACAAGCGACATTGCCACAAAAACAACAGTGTCAGAATTTTGTGATAAATGCGATAGTGCCTTAAAAACTGATTTAGGATTGCCCTACACTTTGCCAGAGTTACGTCCTTAGCATTTTGAGACACTTTGGAGAAAGCGAAGAATGTGACATTCTGTCAAGTGAAAAATGCGACTGCATATTTGCTCACAAATTCTGACAGGCAAAAAATGCAAAAAGCGACACTACATTTTTACACGAGATTCCTAACAGGCGACAACTTCGCAAAAAGCGAAAAACCGAAGTGAGAGACAAAAGCGACACTATGGTAAGTTGATGAACCACAACATCATCATCTTCTGACCCGTCATTGATTCGTTGTTCATCGAAAGTAGAAGAGCTTGGACCTTCAATGGGAATAGTCACCTACGGAACTGGAAAGTTCAAAGCGTCAGGAGAATCTGACAGGCCGGCTACATGGGAACTACCCTTTCCTTTGAGGTCTTGAAACTGATCTTCGATGAAGATGGCATCCCGGCAAGTGAATATCTTCGACTCGATGAGATTGAACAACTTGTAGGCTTGATCTGAAGTAGTGTAGCTGATGAAAACACATTTAATACTCTGGAAGTCGAGCTTCTTCCTGAGATCACAAGGTATCTGCGCGAATGCAGTACATCCAAAAACTCGTAAGTTTGATCAAGAAGGTTTGGTACCTGTCCAAACTTCGAATGGTATTTTGTCTGAGAGGCCTTTAGTAGGACATTTGTTCTGAATATAGGTTGTTGTTGAAACAGCTTCAGCCTAGAAGGACTTCAGAAGTGTCGCATGTGATAACATGCACTTTGCTGATTCGACTAAGGTTCTGTTCTTTCTCTCAGCAAGACCATTTGACTGAGGTGAATAGGAGGTGATATATTGTTGCTCAATGTCGTTGTTGAGGCAGTACTCTTTAAATTTGTTGGAGATGTATTCTCCCCCGTTATCTGACCTCAGCGCTTTGATTCGTTTGCCAGTTTGATTCTTAGCATGCTCTTTGAATTGTCTGAATTTGATGAAAGCCTCTGACTTCTGTTTAATAAAATAAACAACTATTCTTCTGGAAAACTCGTCAATAAAGATAATGAAATACTTTGCATTTAACAATGAAGGAGTTTGCATAGGTCCACATATCTGTGTGAACAACATCTAGTAGACCTTTTGTTGCATGCATATGGTTTGATTTAAAAGAAATCCTAGCATGCTTTCCAAAAATGCAGCTATGACAGACAGAGAGATCGACCTTACCAGAAGGATAGTCGAGATCAAGAACCATTGATTGTTTGGACATGTTCAAAATAGATGCATGATTCACATGTCCTAAGCGATGATGACATAGTAATGCTTTATTGACTAGAACAGAGGTTTTCAACGCTTGACTAGACTCTGAATAACAGTGTGCCAATTTATATAAGTAACCCTGCCTCTTGCCGAGTGCAAGGATCTTATTACTCCTATCAATAATTTTGCATTGATCAGATTTGAATTCTACCTTATGACCTAAATATATAATTTTACTTACTGATAACAGATTTGTAGAGAGTTTAGGAACATATAAGACTTTTGATAGTAATTTGAATTGATCATGCTGGAATCGCAATCTTACAGTACTTTTACCTTCAATAGTGTGAGTACTATTGTCACCAAGATGAACAAATTTCTTCGTGTTGTAAGGCGTGTAGGAGTTGAAGATCTCACATTGATTGGTCATATGTTGAGTTGCTCCAGAATCTGAAAACTATGAATCATCCAAAAATGCGCTTTGATCTTTGACTATAAATGTGTCTTCATCCACTTCGACCTGGGGAGATGATGAGACTGTGTTTGCTTGTTGATCAGGTTGCTTTGTTACGTTCTTTGCTTGGAGAATTCGGCAATCCTTGATCTCATGGTTATTGCGCTTACAATACCTGCAAAACATCTTCTTCTTCGACTGTGGATTTGATGATTGTTCTTGACTTTGAGTCCGCTTCTGATTCGTTGCAGCCTTCTTGGAGCCTTTCTGCTTCTGTCACTTAGAGCCTTTGTTGACATATAGAGTCTGAGAGGAGGAAGCAGACGATGTGTCTTGACTTCTTCTATTGTCTTCTTGCAGCAACATAGTGATAACTCTAGTAAGAGTTAAGTCTGAGTGTGTCGATATGATCATCACCCAGTTCTCATATGTAGAGGGCAAACTTGAAAGAAATGTCATGATTACGTCTTGATCGTCTATGACTGATCCGACAACGGCCATCTGTTGCAAGAGATTTTTAAACTGGTTAATGTGACCCTTAAGTGAATCACCAACAGACATCTTGAATGTGAATAATTTCCTTCGTAGATGTAACTTAGTAGTTACGTCCCTCACGTCATATAGTGAGTTCAAGATGTCCCAAACATCTCTTGATGTTTCAGCTTCAGCTATGTGTCCAATATGTGTATCTGATACATTGCCGGATTGCAGGAATGGCTCAGTCTGAGCACACAACTTATCTCCAAATTTACCGCACTACAACACCGTACAACCTTGGTTGTACACCTGATATTGGTTCAGCGCGCGGGTGTATGACCTCTCGAGATCTTCTTGGGCTCGCGCGTGTTGATCCGATATTATTATGGATATGCGATATGGGGGTGCGGGGGTGTATGACCGCTCGGGATTTTCTTCAGCTTGCGCGCATTGATCCGATAATAGTACGAATAAAGATGAAAAGTAGAGAGAATATAAAAATTTTCAGAGGGAATATTCTAGATTTTCCACTTCAACACTATCACATTGTTCTCATACCGAATGTAAAATGTACAAATAAACTATGAACCCTGATAGAGAGAGAAAAACCTAGGAGTAGACTAATAGACTAGCCTACGGCTAATTACAGTTGGTAATAGCTGTCAATAATAAAACACATCGTAAATAGTAACAATGAAGTTTATCATTGATTTCTAACATATACACTAACACTAAGATCCATTAACACTACATCCATTAACATTAAGCATTAATACTACATCCATTAACCCTAATCCACAAAGATAGAAACTCGCCCTTCTCTCTTCTCTTATCTCTGACAAAAAGCATAAGAACATTCAATCCCAATAAACATCAAATCCAACACTGTAGCAAATACAAAGAAAGCATGAGAGATGGAGGAAGAGACATAGAGATCAAGGACATTCCCGATCCATTCCATAAGAGAGCCAACCTGCTTGTATTGAAATGAAAAGAGAACATGCACAATGATTCGAAACTACCACTTATATAGTGGATTGGAGGGTCTTGGCCTCGATTCCTATGGGCCAATTTCTACCTCTCTAACTATTCAAATTTGAAAAAGAATGGGAACCCATTCAATAATTGGAGGACCCAATTTGAAATTGAATTTTTGGTGGGAACCCCTATTTTATTCACTAACTTGACTTTTGGGCCCTACGACATTAGAATCCCCGCAAAAAGGTCTAAAGTCCTTTTATTAACTTTCTATTCAAATAACTATGTGATCATCGGGTTGGACTTACACACGTAGGGTGCAAAATCCCTCTCACTTATTAACTAGGGTTAGGGTTGCCTCGATATCCGCAAACCCTCCAACAAAGGTAAATCTGGATCCGTAATCCATAAAACAGATTTTGCAACAACCATATTTTTGAGCTTCTCAAAACATTGGTTCAGTTTTTCATTTAATTCAATACATGGTATGCTAATACTAGAGTTGTTCTCAGCACATTTTTGTGCATGTGCGCACAAAACCCTTGGTCACTTGACGAGACATAACATGCCATCAAAAGATTGAAATTTTAATCTTTTAATTGTATTTGGTACTAGACTTGACTCTTCATTGTGTTATTGGAAGACTTAAATTGATGGCAATTTGCCCCCAAAAAACTTCAATTTTCAGCACTTTTCAACACTTTAGGTGCACATATATATCTCTATAGAACTCCAAATTTAATTTTTTTTATAAACATATTTCTATGGACATAAAGTATTTTTGGAAGTAGATAGCCAAAGAAAGGGTTGTGAAAAGTACCTCCAAAAAAGCTAAAACTTTCTAGCACCTTTCAATAAATTTCAATACTTTTCAACACTTGACATGGGTAACTTTAGATGCACATATCTATTTCTACATAACTCCAAATTGAACAAAATTGAAAGACATATTTCTATGGTCATATAATACTTTTTAAAGTAGACAAACCAAAAAAATATTGTTAAAATCATGGTATTATACACTCATATATGATATTTCTAATTTTGGTGATTTGTATCAGCACTTAAAAGGGTAACTTTGAATGCATGTATCTATCTCTATAGATCTCCAAATTTAATTTTTTTAATAGACATGTTTCTATGATCATATAGGATTTTTAAGAGTAGACAAGCTAAAAATTGAATGTAAAATTCACAACAATGTAGTCCGATATACAAAAATATCAAAGTTTCATCAATAGGCCCACATGTTTGACACATTATATTTTACATGCTTAAAATGAAGGTCTCAAATCAAGTTCCTCTAATTTGAAACAAAATGGAACTTCTATTCTATCAACAACATCATATATGTCTTTCTCAAATTTCAAATATGCATCTGAATCTATATAGGTGATAGAATTACAGGAAGGAGGAGGAGGATGAAGAATAGTAGTATCTACGGGATTAACTGGACTGTCCAAAATGGTTGTAGCCGTATTTACAACCGAATCTAGTGCCGCATTCTTTACATTTTCACTAGATGGAGAAAGTTGAATATTCATTCCCTTTAGTTTTTTCGGAGCATCAGTTTTGTTCCTCACAACCCTCTCATGGACTCGGTGCTTCCTAGGCCTCTTGGTAGGGGGGGGTATGTTGTATCTAGGTGCAGATGGCTCACCCTTATGTGATTTACAATACCTATCCTGCTATACATGAGTTGAAAAGCTTTTGGCATTATAGTAACTCGCTTGGCATGAATAGCTAGCAAAAAAGACTCTACAAAAAATAGGCTCTGATATTCCTCAGCAGCGAGTCTTGAAGGCACTGGAGTGTCGCGGGTGTGAATCGGGCCTTGGCATTTTGAGAGTAAAATTTTTGCTAGTTTTGCGAGTTTCTTTTTTGCCATGACTCAACAAAATGATATTACATGGTGTGCTACCCTTTTTATGCTATTACTTCAATGTTTATTATCAAGAATGTGGTTTGGTACATAGTTAAAAATGCCACAAAGTAAAACAAAATTCAAAGTAATTGTTTTTGCAGCCTCCAAAGATAGCACGCTGGTATGTTAGGCGAGACCGTTCGAAATTTATTTATTTATTTGCGGCGGAATCCTATAGCACACCGGCGTGCTATCTGATTCCCCTTCCCAAAAAAAAAATTCTTGTTTCATATAGCACCCCTGCGTGCTATCTTTGAAGGTTTCCAAAAAAAAAAATCTAGCCGATTTACTTAGCACACCGGCGTGCTATGTTTAAAAGCTGAAATTTTTTTTTTTGAAATAATTCTTTTACTCAATATTAGGTTTTGGAATACATGTAGAACTTTCTATTTGTTGATAAGCTTGGACAAGCACATCCAAAAGATCAAGGCATTCAGGGATCCAGATTAAGGGAGAGTGTTGGATTTATTCCTCTACCTTATTCCTCTACTCTCCTAAATCCATGATATTAATCTAGTTCCATTCATATTGCTGCAGTTTTATATTTGGGAAGTTTCCTATCAGGTGATCTACTTCCTGGTGAGAATGTGTCTCATGGTTCCTCTTTGCATTTGTCACCTGCAACTTCAATTGGCTTGGCACCAAATGGTTTATCCCTCCTCAATCCTCTCTCATGAGGTTGTGTGATGGCATCATGAGGCACATCAATATGCCCATCATCAGAAATATCCACAAATGGTCCATCATCAAGAGAAATTCTTACCATACCATCTTTTATGGTTGATGTTGTTGAATTTCTATCCTCTCCATCCCTTAATTCATTATTAATCTAGATCCATTCATTTGTTGTATGTAAATACTTGTACAATTGCACGCTCTGCAAAAATACACTTGTTTTCTGATAGTCTGTAGAAATACAAAGGAATCGATGACAGTGTTATGTCGACTCAACCGACATCGACTATTCGTCGTACTTCAAAGACATCAACTATTCGTCGGACATTGACTACTCAGCCAACATCGACTAAGTTGACTTCACTGACTAAGTCACATATCAACTCAAATAGTCGACTTGAGCATTTGGTGGCTCAACAGTGCCTTCATCACAACCAGACAAAATTTGTAACGGAATCTCACACTGTTTAAAGCAACTGCTAACAGCACGTAGTGCCTTAATCTAATTCGTAAAATATAGACTAAGCATTCTTTTATTTATTCTGCCATGTGTATACATCCAAAAACTTATCAGTTGCTCAGTTAGCTCAATAATTCATCTAGCACATCAATCGAACATCCAGAGCGCAATTGTTTTGTTCTTTCTCTCTGTTACTACAGAGTAATGTATTAGGAAGAACGCGACTCTATCTGCATTCAGACTGTATCCATTCATGACTAAATAATCAATGTTCTAGTAAATCTAGGTCATGTATATTATGTTGAATGCTTATTTTATTTCTAATCTGATTGGTTCCTGATTGTAGATAAATTATTTGTAGATTAAATCGTTTTATATGACTGATAGTTTGAGTCGATCATAATGCTCTAAAATTTCACACTATTACACTTCCGTTGTGCCAAATCTGTAAATCAATCTACTTCATGCATGGCTATGGAATTGACTGCATCGATCTAGTGACTTCAAAGATGTGATCAAGTACGGTGTCATAGTCGAAGTCGGCCTAATCCGATAGACATAGTTACATGCACCAAGGATCCTTTCCTTTATCTGATCCCGACAGTTTTGTCAAACTTCTCAGCATCTTCATCCTCGTCCATCTTAGATTCATCAAAGATAACATTACGCCCAACATGCATTTTCCTCTCCAAAGAATCAAAGCATCTATAGCTCTTCACACAACCATCATTGCCTAAATAATACACTTCAAAATTTGTACCTGAAGCTTACTCCTATCTTCTTTAGTAATGTGAACAAAGGCTTCACATCCAAAGATTTGCAAATGTTCAACTTTAGATTCTTCTTTGTCTTTGGTATGACAATGGCAGGACTCCTATTCTAGAGAGATATTGTGGTGTTGCACTCTTTTGACCAAAAGCCCTTTGATAGTTTCATCTCAACAAGCATAGATCTTGCACTCTTCATTATTGTACGATTTTTGTGCTCAGCTACACCATTGAGTTGCCAGAGTGTGAGCTTGTGTGAACTCTCTTGATTCCACAATGATCGCAAAAGTCTTCAAACTCGTTAGACATGTACTCACCTCCACTATCAAATCTTAAGATCCTGATCTTTCTACCTGTTTGGTTTTTGGCCATTGCTTTGAAGCTTTTTTAGGTGGTAAAAGCATCAAAAATTTTCAAGTTAGAAAGTAAATCCATGTCTTACGAGACATATCATCTATAAAGGTGATGAAGTAGTACTCTATCCCTATAGACATCATCCTCATTGGGTCCACGTAAATCAGTGTGCCATTAGATCTAGGATGTTTTCTGCTTTTGCAACTAAATCACGCTTGAATTTCTTACGATGTTGCTTCTCATACACACATGATTCACAAATTATCTTCAAATGATCTTCCATCATAGGCAATCCCTTTACCATGTCCAATTTTTTCATCAATCTTAGGCTAGGTAGATTTAAATGACCGAGTTTTTTATGCCATAGATCAGTTTGCAATGGAATGGACGAAATGAGTCCATGTTACTCTTTGATTGTAGTATTCAACTTGTCCAATTTTGTCTTGGGCTCTCTTGCACCATATGCATTGACTTTGAACTTTTGATTTATATTCTTCACAAAGCAATGATCATGCGCAAACTCTACCTTCAATTTTTTATTAGTGATAACTACAACTGAAAGTAGGTTTTTTTTCAAACCTGGAACATAAAGTACCTCCTTGATCGTCTTGCTTTTTCCATCACGTAGCTAGATAAAAATAGTGCCTATGCCTCTGATCTTACACACGTCACCATTTTTCTGTGACACTAACAATCCATTATCCAGTTCCTTTAGACTATGAAATCAATCACTATTACTTGTCATGTGTCTAGTGGCTCCTGAATCAATGTACCAAGCCTGATCTTCTTGATTAGATGACAATGCTAATATAAAGATGCTAAAATCTTCAACTTCACCTTCATCGACAAAGTTGTCTGCTTACTTTGGCTTTTCCTTGCTTGATTCTACCAAATATTTACGGCATTCGCTCTTTCAATGGCCCTTCTTGCTGCAAAAGAAGCATTTGTCATTCTTCTTGGTCTCTTACTAGACGATCCCTCATCCTCTTGGTCCTTGGTGTACTATTGTTCGAATTTTTTCTTGCTCTTACTCTTTCTTTGTTTCTGTCGTGCCATAAGTGTCTGATTTGTTAGTGTTTTGATGTTGAGCTTTCACCATTTCCCGTCTTTGCACCTCCTGCATCAAGATCCCTGTGAATTTATCAAAAGTTGGTAGTCTTTCCTTCGACGCTATCCCACTCACAAACATTTGATATGGCTCTACAATGTCGTGCAATGCAATGTGTACCAGCACTACATCACATATGCGCTCGCCAATAGAGTGTAGTTTATCCCTCATTGTCTTGATTCTGGTCATGTAAGTCTAAATGTGCTCCCCTTGCTCAGATAGAAAAGGATCACAAATGTAGATGGGTATATGATGGGGGGATTCTTTTGTAGCATCCACACTTGAGTTGCAAAGATTGGCCATCAAGGCTCTTAGGCAATGGAGTACAACCTTTCCTTGTGAAAGGAACTAGAGCACTTTCTCCTTGATCGCTTAAAAGAGCAAAAATATGTGATGATACTCGACCAGAACTAGATTTCCAAAATAGATTCATGCTTTTAGCAAAATTTTCAATACAACTAATTGGGATCAATTTCGAGAGCTTTGAATTGTCATTATTTGTGACTATGCTCAGGCATCCATCTAAACTAGTGAATGATGATGTTGCTAACATATTTAGAATCTATGGTCTAAATTTTAATGGTTAATCTGGTTCGGACATAGTTTATAGAGTAGCACCATAGTTGCAAATGGGAGCCAGACATAAGAATACCATGCATTTAAACAATGTAGGAGGTTTTAAGTTTTTTTTTTTTTTTTTGGGTTCCGACGTTTCCAGAATGTTGCATTTTGCTGACATTCCGGGATGCTAAATTTTGGAATGCTCATTCTGGAACCATGTACCTCCTAAAAGGCGTCCGATGCAACTTAGACCCACATAAGAGAACTACATGCCAAACTTTGTGCAATAATCTTGCATGCACTAGAATAGGAAGATGTGGGTAGGTAGGTTGACCAAGAAGATGTCCTAAGCAAGGAGGGCCTCTAGGAAGGGGAGTCATGAGTTGGAGGCAAGGGGGCAAGTGAGCAAGGGAAAGGGGGTTGCAATGAGAGAGAGAGAGAGAGAGAGAGAGAGAGAGAGAGAGAGAGAGAGAGAGAGAGAGAGAGAGAGAGAGAGAGAGAGAGAGAGAGAGAGAGAGAGAGAGAGAGAATGGCAAGGTCCACCGACTTAAAGGGGTTGATTCTCTTTGAGGTGATGGAAAAGTCCTTCACTTCCTTGCTCCTCACACCTACACACCAACTAGAACAAGAGCTTGACTCTCCAAGAGGGAGAGGGCCTCAAGTGGATGATAGAGAGTCAATTAGGAATGGAGAGGGAGAGGGGTGGGGTTTGAAAGAGAGAGAATCTATAGCCTCGTTTGAGTCTCTTTCCCACTCATGCTTGGAAAACTTGTCTATGTATCCACTTTAGTTTCCAAAAGCATTCTTTGTTGGTGGTAATCTTGTTCAATTGTGCTACTTTTTCTTGGTTCTTCTCCACATGCATGAGCTTCTTTAAGCTTGACAAGCATGGTGCCTGCTCAACACATATTCTTGGCAATCAATTTTTCTTTTTAGCCCTTTCTCCTTTGTCATTGACATAATGTGACATCTTCTTGGTTGCATTTGTTAGCTTTCCTCACCACACGTTGCTATGTTTGGATGGTGCCCCAATGGCAATGCTCAAAGGCAACACCAATTGTGATTGTATACGCACATTTCATAATCCATTCTTCATCGTAAACACCACATTCAAAATCATGGGTCCAAGTACCCAGAGGATCCTATTCTTACCATGTCCCTTAACATGGTCCAAAGGCCCAAAGAGTTCCACATACTCAAAAGCTCAACATTTCCAATATGTCGTACAGCATGGTTCCCGTAGGTTGTCAAAGATCGTTTATCCAAATACCTTAAGGTTCACAAGGGCTTCATACATGTTCTTCAACATGATTTTATTAAATGGCTTAATCATCTAGGTACTGTATACACATAAACAATTGTCCCAAGACTATATTCTCAAGTCCTTGAAATAAAAAGGTTTACAAAACAGGCGATATGTTGGTATTTGTGAACTGCAACCCCATTGCCCTTGATAAGATTAAATCACTAGAGTCTATGAGACAATGGTATTGTCATTGTAACAAATATAGCCTAAGCAAAATGAAGAGCATTTGCTTGTCTTGGAGGCGAAGTTGACTTATAAGAAGGCTCAGAGATACAATGGTATCACATAAACTATTATTGATCTCGAGATAGCCACGATTGTCGCCTCATTAGGTGCTACTTCATCTCATTCTTCTTGAAATGTGCTACATGGCAATCCTTTGGAGGTAAAGGATGATCAATCAAAACAAGGGAGCTCGATCTACGAACAAGTCTATGACTCTTTTTCTACGAAGTTGTAGCCCTACAAACAATAGTTTAGTAGTTGGACTTATATTATGCTTTTTCATCTTGTTCAGGTAAGCAATCACACATTAACACTTTTACTTAGCTCGGTAATGAATATCAATATATTTGGTACATGTTTGATTATGGTCATCCATAGTGATATAATGTCCATGAGTTACAAATTGTAATGAGATAATTATAACATTTTTTTCAATGTTTTTCTTCTCCATGCGTGTCATGTGAATTGACTTTGCAACATTGTTCTCCTAAATTTCATCATGCATATCAGAGAGTCTAAATTGAGGCCAAGAAATAACACTTCTCTAAGCTGAGCTATGAATAAAATTGATGTCTATGTTTTTCTGATATCAAAATATTCTCAAACAAGGGAGTCAAATGTAAAAAAAATGACTTTAGTATTCTCATTTTCTTGTTCTTAAATGTTGTGAAAGATGTTGGTCAATTGTAAGACAAGAAAATGCACATTGTATATAAACAATGTCACAAGTTCTTTCTGGGAAGCACTTTTTTGTCCAAGATGCAAGGATCATTCTATTCCTCAAGGTGTGGGCAACTATTTAAAAAAGAAAAAGAAAAAAGCAATACACAAGTTGCAAGTAGTTATAGTAAGGGATGCTTATTACACTCAATCTTGACACTCATCCATATAAACTGTTTTTGTTGGTAATCTTACAACTTGCAATGGCTAATTTCATATGCTTCCATGTTTCACACGACTTAATCAATTATTCTATTCACATAGAGATCAACATATGTAAGTGTTTGCATGCTAAGCTGACTTCCATGAATATGAATGTCAACTTCTTGATGTAGTCTGAAAATTGGTTTTCTCCTCCATGAAGTTAAGATGATGTGTTACCCCTCGTGAAGCTTGTGCAAATCAAGATTGTGTAACAATATAACAACTTGTTGATATTAGTCAAAATTGTTGTAGCAAACTGTAATGCAAAATTCTTGAAACATTTGCATTTTGTATTCAAACCACAAGGTCCTTGCCAGACTATGGAGTTGTTTTCTTTCAAACGTGAATTATCAAATGTTTTTATTTAGAGATAATGCATTGCTTTGCTACATAAACATGTTTGCTTTGGGAAGCAAGGCAACATATCACTATTATACTTTGTGGAACTTCCAAGAGTGAACAAGAATCACATACTAAATCACAATTTTAATAAACTCTCTTTGTTTTCTTTGGATAATTGACTAGAAATATCTAGAATTGAACATAAAACAAAGGAGTGAAGGGAGATTTTATAAGAGGCTCGACTTGATCAATAGGTGCTGTTAGGGGCTATTTGTATACCACCTATGAGAGTAACAAAGGGCCAATTCAGATCATTGTCATAAAAAGTATAGCTAAAGCAAAAAATGAAAGGGTTTTGTTATAAGAGTTAATTAAAGAATGTTGCAACCATTTTCAATGAGCCATGTATGCCTAGTGCTACTTAGGATTTGTCTCTTGAATTTGAATCGACATAATTTTCAAATAGCTTATCTCAATAGACCTTACAAGGCTGAGCTACATGAGTAACTCTCAAAAAGTTTTTCTAAGCAAACCCAAAGCCCTAACAATAAGATCGAGGGGTACCAAGGAAGCCACTTGAGTTGAGCCAATGCATGTGCATCTAATAAAGCAATTGTTATTTTGCCATAACATGGTCACTTATCACACATTGTTGAGATAATTAAGTTTTCTTTTCATATATGGTTGGCATATTTGTGTATTTTATAATGAATAAACCATTATATTTAGGCAAATGGATTGTCCAATAACCATCACATTGGGCCATCCTAGTGTATAATAACGACAAGGACCTAGTGAAAGGGTCACTAGATAAAGGATGAGCAAGGTTGCCCAAACTTTACATGTTGATTAAGCATTCTCATTTCTATTAACCAAGTTCGATAAATATATTTGTAACACATTTTATAAGTCCTCTCTCTCTCTCTCTCTCTCTCTCTCTCTCTCTCTCACACACACACACACACACACACACACACACACACACACGTCTTATGGCATAGCATAGTTGTTCATGTAGTTTTGAGACGCGCATTCTTAAAACAAAACAAAATAGTCCTCTTATCAAATTACTAGTGAGCAATCTAGAGATTCTTTGACAAATAGTTTTTGCCAGCTTGATGTGTTTTCTTGCTTGTTTTTACATGAATGGAATCAAATCCCATTTTTCATTTTGCCAAACAATGTTTGAAAAAATTGTTATAAGAATCTTTACTAAGATTCCCGAGTTTTAGTCTCCTATAAATAAAATTACGAGGCTAGGACTGTTATCGTTCAGATTCAAACCAATTGTTCCTTGTCTTTTCAATACCTTGATTTGTTTGTAACTCTCTTGAGCATCTATCTTCAAAGCGATTCATTTTTGTATGATGACCTCAATTACTGATGCAATATTTCAAGAGTTGGTTCCTCTAACCAAAAGCTCACATTCTAGTGAATTCAAAGAATTTTGCGAGGCAAATTAGATTAAGAGACGATTCGTTGCTCCTCGCACACCGCGTAGCCAAGCAGAAAAGAGTGTGCCTCTTGTCAAGTGTCCTAGAAGCACGCTTGAACCAAAGGAGTTGCTAAATTCCATTTGGGTTGAGCAGTCTATGTTGTTGTATTCTTGTTCAAAAGAAGCCCAACAAATGGTCTCTTTACTTCATAGACAAAATAAGAATATTGAAGAGATTCGACATGTGGGATGTTCTCCGTCATTTCTTAGTTAGCTCTCTCTAGCTTTCATGGTGTGTCCTTTGTAGGGGTTGGGATTCTCGATAGCTAGGCCTTTGATTTTCATACCTAGAGAGTCGACTTGGGTTTAGACATCTTGAACTGGGAAAAATATGTGCCATGGAGTTTTGAAATTTGCTTTTGAAAAAAAAGCCAAATTTTGACATCTCTCCACGTACAATGTAGACAACCTTTTACCACCTTGCTTTTACCCCAAGAACCCACTTTTTTTACCACCTTGCTTGGAAAGAAATAGTCCAAAACATCAATTTCATGCTTCCAGTAGCTTTGGCATGTTGAAAAACTCCACCACCAAAGTCTCACCAAAAGTTGGAAAAGAGAATGCGTTTTTCCAGCTTCGATGAAGGAGCAGGGTGTGGGGGCCTGCAACATAGGAAGAATGTAGAAGGTTGGGGGAGGTAGAGATGGTCGTTGTTTGAAAAGTATGGCTCAATGTTGGCCCCCTTTGGCAAACTTTTCAACGTTGAAAATGCATTTGACTCCACAATCAGACGGGTGTGTTTAATTGCAACTATGCTTATCTTACCATAAGCTATCCCCTTTTTATTCAGACCACAGAATGTCAGTGAAGATGAGAATGTCCTAGACTGCCATTTAAATTTCACGAGGAGAAATATATACATGGATCAAACATTTGCATGCAGTTAGGTTCAGCATTTGTTTGCTTGGCACTTACAATTCACATGATTGAACGTTGCATTGATAACTAATATATGCACAACGTATTCAGCAAGCATTGAGTATCAACTTATTTGAACTTGAATAATAAGACAGGTTAGCATAGAATGAATACAGCACATGCATTGCCAGGTACTCAAAGTATTATGCTAAGGCATATGGAACTTTATTCATCAAATGAAGGTCTCTGAAAGTTCGACTGATTAAAGAGTTCAAAAAAAATCAAGCGTCAAGATTTAAATTTTTTTTCTAAAATCTGCAATGCAGATGCTATTAAAGCAAGGCTGCAGTTTGTTAGGAAAACTTTATCCATATCACGGATGGGCTAAAATTACACAGCATAACAATTTTGCTTCAAATGTTGCATGTTTATAGGAAAATGGGAGAAGCATAATGATATCTATTTTGAGATTGTCCTTCACAATTTACAGAATACCAAACTAGGAATTCCAAGTGAATAGGAAAAGAAAATTATTTTGAAGAAAAGCAATATGCTCAAAGAAGAGAAGCATACTTGACTCTCTATCCTTCATAATTTTACTAAAAGGCTTGCTGAAAAGAAAATGATTGTGTAGATACTTCACTTTCAGCTGAACCTCTGTCCTGATGTAGCTGACTGCCAAAAAAACTTTTTCTTGGTGATTCCATAAATAGCACACGACCTGTAAATTAACATATAATCAACACGCCTTAATAAGCCACCCCCATTTTAAAGACACTGAAAAAACCGTCATAATAGCAGTTTAACCTAAAATTCTAGCTGCAGAGACTCATAGCAGGTTCCTTTCAAAGGAAGGCTCAAAATATAACTATAACTGTCCTTTAAAAAATTGAAAAAAAAACTCTTAACAAAACTACCACAGCTGCCATAGAATGATAAATAACTCATAAGAGCACTTGTTACACTTCATACAACAAACGTAGCTAAGCAGCTTGGACACTTCTCGATCAGCATAAAGCCGCTGCAGAAAAATCCCAATTCTGATCCTTCAATGATTGACGACATCTTCAATGAAAATGGGGCTAGAGCACCAAATACAGTCATCTTTTTTCAAAAAAAACAGAAATCCAAAAGGCAAGCTGAATGAAATTCACTTTTTCCTACAACAGTACATGGCAACATCCATCCACTAAATAAGGGACGTGACTAACCATTTTGACGTACTGCTATTTCGCGAATACGCTTCACAGCGTTGGTGGCAGGATCATTATAAACTCTTGTTTCAATATCTCCCTCCAAATAGACTTGTGTCCTGCAGCATAGTTTGAATAATATCAACTAAAAGAACTAAAACTCTCTCAGTATGGAGAATATTTATATAAGCATAAGCTTGCACAGAATCCAGGACAAAAACAGCAAACTGCTACATATAGATAGAGCTGAGCTTGAAGATAATTTCAATTTCAATGCTTTACTCTCTTGATATAATTTAGCTTTTGGGGCCACTTTACACAGATATCAGGAGAGAGCTTCTCTGTCAGATGAATACAAAATAACTTCCTCAAACAGAACATCATTAATAGATTCAAAGCAATCCTCAAAGTAGTCCCCTTGGCGTTCATACACTAATATTGCAGTTTGTTGCTTACCCTTTCCTCATATGTCGCATTGCGAGCACTCCGACTCTGTCTTGGTAGATAGCAACTCTGTGCCATTGCTTGAAGCTTTTCTCAGCAAAGTCTTCTGGAGACTCCTCATCCAGTGGTCGTCTGTTGTTGTGCATGCCACCTGTTCCAACTGAGAAGATGGTAACTGTCCGTCCATTTTTTAATATTTTCTGCACTGGTGCTTGTCCTACCTCCCCAAGTAGAATGGCCTAGACAAAACGAACATGATACAAGATATGTTCAAAGAACTGGATAAACCCCCCATACTGCAGAGAAAGTTATTACTCGGCTAAGAGCAGCAAAAAATTATAGTTATCAGCCACCAACTCAGGATATGTTACAACCACCTCTTTTTTTATCAATAACACATCTAGGATAATACCCAACATAACAAGGGAGAAGTGCAATCTTTGACCCTATGGAGTCCAAACACAAAGTCTTAGACCATCAACTACATCATGAGTAGCCTGGACCAAACGCTACGACATCTGTACTCACATTTTCAGCTCCTAAAATAGGTGCAGCACACATACACAAAACATATGTCAATATTAGCTTTCATATATTTGTACAACGACAAACATACCAAGTTTCTATAATTTCTCTGAATACTGAAGGTGACAGGCCGACTCAGTCATGGTGAAAGCTAGCCTTTTGTGAAAGAAAAAAACAGGAAATTTCATCCACTGATTTTTCCTAAAAAACAGTTTCAAAGAATGCTCAGTGCAAAATTTCTTCTTTCTGTTAACATAAAACTAGCAGAAAAATACCTTGTAAATGCCTCGAGGACCCAACTGCGGTCTTTGAATTTTTGTAGCAGTTGGATAAGAGCTCATATGCTGTAGATCTTCAGTAGACAAGTTCTGGGAAGATTCTGCTTTCTGTTGAGGGTTTCCAGGATCATGATGGTCTGGAAATTCATCAGATACTGTGGATAACTGCTGAGATATATTCTGTGAAATTACTTCAGGGTGCTGATTTATTTCAGTATCATCATTGCGAATAGGTTCATCAGATGTTGCAAGGATGTCTTGTAAGTTATCTTGTAACAAGTTGTTGGATGTTGAGTCAAAATTGTGTGAAGAGCTGAACGTAGATGACATCCAAAATCTCCAAAAAGGACTATGTGCTCTTCTTGCAGTTCCTATAAAGTGCACCAAAAAGCTTTCAGTGATGCAATATTCATGATCTTTTAAGGACAAAGATCTGGAAAATTCAATATGCTACTTTTGCTTTTGATTATGAAGAAAATTATGTAAATCTATCCTTGAAAAGTTTAGCATACATAGTTGCTGTAATCCATCTATGGAGGCTCGTCGTAAGCTTTATAAGATAGTGAATCATCCTTGAAGGACACTAATCTTCATAAAAAGCATTTTCTAACTCTCATTTGGTTTACATTTACAAAGCATAGCCATGGCATTTATGAGCTTCATCATGTTATGCAAAATTCTAGAGAAAGGGTCTTTTAGCACTTTCTTTTGACATTGAGCATTGAAAATCACCAAGCATTGAAAGGGGATTTTCAAATCCATGTTTTCTTGAGACTACACCACTCCATGGGGGTTGAGAGAACTTGGCATACCAACAAGCATAATGTGACCATTGCAATCAGGTTTGTCTCATTGGAGAATCATAGGGAGGCTCTACGGCATAGGGCTATGGTACTAGTGATTAAGACGTCGAAGACTCATCATGCTTGCAACATCGAGGATCTTGAATCAGAACTTTTGATCCATGTTGTTATTACACTTTCACGCATCCTGGCCATATTAATTAAACTGTGTTGGCATTTCTGGTTTCCCTCCATCCTAGTGTATTAAACATCATCCATCTTATTCACAAAAGTGGTGACTCCATGAGACCCGACAACTACCATACTATCTTAAGTGGTCACGTGATTGTGAAGCTGTATGGCATGATTCTACAGTCAACCTTAGTTCTGAGGCAGAAACCAGGAGACTATTTGCTATGAGTAGGGCAGGCTGCGTTCAGACCTCACCACTCTACCTTTATCATATACTTGCTCTCGGAGCCATCATTGAGGATGCTAGACATCAACATGAGAGGCTCTTTTGCTGCTTTGTGAAATGAAAAAAATCCAGGCATCTCTGAGAATTTTCTTTGTTCATCAGCTTTTAACTGGATGTACATTATACCTACTCAGATATCAACTCTACTTTTATCCGATACTGTTGCGGAAAAAGAAGACAAAATCCAAAACACATAAATATAAGCCATTCCACATGGTACATATACGGTGTTAACTAAGGCATTGTTCATGTTTTCCAACCTTCTTCACAGCATGACTCGGAAGAATATTATTTTAGTATCTTAAGAGCCTCGGTCTAAAACCTGGATTTGAAACAGAAAACAGCCTCCAAAAAAGTTCTTGTGCTTTTAAGATCAGGTAATTCTCTGTATTTAGTTGTATGGTGTGATTGAGAGTCATTTTTACAGTAATAGACAAAAACAATCATGTAGCAGGAGTATTACAGCATGCTAGAAAATTCAACATTGCTTTGATATGAGAAGAGGAATAGGTTGAAAAACAACTGATGACTAATCATAATAATAATAAGGAAGGCAGTGAGGGAGGAGCAGAGAGGCGAAATACCTAAAGGAGCTGCAAGGGCGAGGGTCTTTGACAAGGATAGCGAAAACTTTAGGGCCTGTGAGGCCATTCTTCACGCTCTCTCCCTCTCTCGCGATCCTCCTTCCTCCTCCCCTTTCCTCCCGTCTTTTCTTTCTCTTCTTTGTTCCTTTTTCTTCCTTTGTAACGTTTTATCAGAGATTAGAGATAAGCTAAAACCCTAAATCTTAACGAGAAGGTATTTTGCTTAAAAAGGCCCCCACTTTGTTTGCCCCACAATGTAATGCACGTTGAGGGTGTAATTCAAACCAAAACTCACATGGCACTGGTGGCACTGGCACTCGACCAATTTCATCACTAATTGCACATTCAAAGAATGTGGAATACGTGTTTGTCATATAGTTGCCACACGTCTATATGAGATTAGGTCGACATGAATAGGCTCCACCAATGATCCAAAGTGCTTCTAAGCACCATTGCCCCCAACTTACAAATTGGAGCGATATACTTTGGGGCTATGTGATCATATCCTAGGGCCTATCCCACAACCTTTGTTACTCACATAGCTAAAATGAAATTAGAATCATTGTGTTAATGTATTGTGGGTCCAGTCAGTCAACTAGGTCCAATTGTCATCATGACGAGGTAATCGGTGGGACACACATCCCGTCAGTGGCAACCCGGGTCATGCATATGGGTTGCCACAAGAAAAGTTACATGTACAACATTTTAGTTTTTGAAATGCAGTTTTGCTACATGGAGCTTATGAGTGTCTATCTGTGCATGCCGATATGTGAACGTTTTCTATGTAATTTTAACTTGGTATCAGAGCCTTATAGGGATTGTGCATAGTACAGAATTGCCATTGAAGAGAGCTTTCAAGAGTTCAGAGTTTACGATGATCAAAAAGAAGGAAGATGAGCACCAGTGCACTATTTTAGACATTTGGAGGCTTGCCGAGCTAGTACTAGGGTCCTTAGCATGTGCAGCATAACAACAGACAAGTCTAAAAATGGGCAAAAATTATGAACTTTGCAATCAGTCCTTTGAAAAGACCAGATGAAGATTACAACTTTCCGCAAAACTGGCAATCACTTCACCATCCGTGCACTGTTTTGGATGTCATAAGGACATAAAGTTTGTCATAGTAAGTAGTTGGAAGCCATGGAAGGATTTTGAGATTTTTGTTAGAGATTTGGCTGCTATCAGAGAGAAATGGATTTCTCACTACAAAGAAAGAAAAGTTGGTTTTCTAAGTTGACTAAAAATCACTCCACCAATTTTCCTGATTGGAGATTCTGTGGATTCATAATTAGTTGGGCGACCTTAGTTGTGGGGTTGAATCAAAGTGAAGACGATTGAAAAATGGTTCTGATCAGATCAAAATTGTTTACGAGGGTGCGGCCAGCTGTTAGAGAGAGAGAGAGAGAGAGAGAGAGAGAGAGAGAGAGAGAGAGAGAGAGAGAGAGAGAGAGAGAGAGAGAGAGAGAGAGAGAGAGAGAGAGAGAGAGAGAGAGAGAGAGAGAGAGAGAGAGGTTTGAATAGTTCACGCGCGTCGAATGAAGGGGACGCAATAGTGTCTTGAAGTGTCCAACCCCCGTGGGTAGCATTTGGATGTGCCAAACTGATCCAGTTCGTTAGATCGTGGCCCATTCAAATCAATGGCCAAGATCTGAGGAGATTCTAGTGACTTGGATCGATTTTATGCGAATTAACAGTGAAGATTGCTCTAAAGGGGGCACTAAAGTTTCATTTTATTACAAATCTTCACTTTGAAAAGGACCCAAAAATTCTTGAAAGGTGCGGTTTCTTCAGGTTGAAGAAACAGTTCAAAAACAAAAATAGCCCTTATTTCCTTGTGCCTTAACCGTTTTGGACCAAACGAAGGGCTACATACTCCAAATGAAGGGTACTTGGATTATAATACCTACAAGTACGGTACTGCAAAATAGAGTGATTTCCAAAGAGAAAGTTCTCAATGGACGCCAAATCTCTTTTGCCCCTTTCAGGGAGCGGGTAGTCAAGGGTGTGAGACATAATGGCATTTCATGTTCGCAAACCAACTTGGCTTGTGAATTGTTGCCTAAGCAACTAGGGAGCCTGGTGCGAAATTCTAGCATGTCATTAAAACAAAATTTCTGACATTGGCATTGTGCTCAAAATACTTCTTTTATCCTACGCTTGCAGTTTCAGGCAATTTCGAGATGGCGAATATGGGAGAGTCCATTTTGAGCGAAAATTGCAAATTAGACAATATTTCCAACTATGTGATATAGAAATTTAAAATGAAAATCATTTTGATTAATAAAGTACTGTAGATGTCATCATAGGAGATGAGCAAAGACCTCCAAATAAAGTGGACATCAAAATATTCAACATAAAGATGAGGAGAGCATTGACCTTCATCAACTTGTCAATAAAAGACCACATCATTACGCACAACAGTGATGTAGTTGTGCCAAAACAAGCATGGGATGTACTAAAGAAGTAGTTCGAGACATCAAATCCACCAAGGATCATGTTTCTCATGTCAAAGCTAACTAGCGTCCGAATTGAGCAAGGGGATCACATTCAGACTTACATGACCATAATCAAGCCAATGAGGGATGAACTACACTCTATTGGTGAGCGCATTTGTGATTTAGTGTTGGTACACATTGCAATGTGCAACATTGTAGTTTGTGAGTGGGACAATGTCGAGGGAAAGACTACCAACTTTTAACGAACTCACAAGGATCTTGATGCAGGAGGCGCAAAGACGATAAATGGTGAAAGCTTGACATCAAAACACTAACAAATTAGGCACTTGCGGCACGACAAAAACAAGGAAAGAGTAAGAGCAAGAAAAAGTTCAAACAACACCATTTGTGATATTCCTGATGATGGGCATTTTGATGTGCCTCATGATGCCATCACACAATCTCATGAGACAGGATGGAGGAGGCACAATGAATGGTGACGTAGTTTGCACCATACAGAGCAAACATTGAGGGGCTCTATTTTGACTAGTGATACTCGACAATCGTCAAAGGTGTCGAATGAGTCGAGTCGACTTGTTCACCCTTGAGAAGATGTCGAAGGAGTCGAAGTCGGGATGTCAGTAGACTTTGGTCAAGTTGGTGAAGTCGTCATCGATGAAGTCGAGTCGATCCTGCTCTGCTTCAAGTCGATGGATGTACAAACTATGTTCTACTTATGCGAGTAAGACTACTATCAATGTAGAGAGAGAATGTAGTGCTTAAGAAATGAATTTAGGTGAGTAGGAGTGAATATTAACTCCAACACTCCCCCTTAAGCTTAACTCCTAGAATCTTGAATGAAGCTTAATAAGTCAATAATAGAGACTTTGTCTCTTGTAGTAATTGATTTGAATTGTTGATGATCAGATAATCATCAACGTATAGAGCTATTATGACATAGCTTGGGCCTCTGTGTTTGAGATAAACATTAGAGTTGACAGAATTTGGAATGAAGTTGTGCTGCAACAAGAATCGATTGATTCTATCAAACCAGGCCCTTGGAGCTTGCTTCAGCCCCGTAAATAGTGTTCTGCAGCTAGCACATCTTGTGCTCTTGGCCTTGAAAAACATAACCTTCAAGCTGATAGATATAGATGTCTTGTTGTATGTATTGGTTCAGTATGGCTGTCTAAACATGCATCTAGTGAACTTCCAGATCTTCGGCAACTGCAATAGCAAGTAATGATTGAATTGACTGAAGTCTTACTACTAGAGTGAACATTTCAGATCCTTGTTCTTGGCCTTGTACTTTCCTAAAATCAATAGAACTAATAACAAGTGTCCCGTTTTTATACTCAACCATGGAGGTATATTATAATTAATGAGCACAACTAGCCATGTGGACCAAGTTTTTATGCATGAATGCTAAAAGGATTTACGCCATCCGTAGGAAGGCCAAATCTTAAACTACAAGGTTCATTTTTTAACTCGGGCCATTGTTTTTTGAAATGTTTCCATGCAGGTACTTGCATCACATCATCCATAGATCAGTTTTTTGACATACCAATCCATTAGTTGTGCCAAAGATTTACATTGAAATAAATGTTGCAATCATGGATAATTGGAAAATGTTGTAACACTTTTTGTGGCACTTTATCCCCTTGTACGTCATCTCGATAACGTAAAGCGTTACACGTTGGACATTGAAGCTTTTCTGAATGCTCACCTCTATTCAAAACATGGTCTTCTAGATATGCAAGTATTGTGTCATAATCCATCCCAAGCACGTTCATCATCTTTCATGCTTCTTTTCGTGTTTTAGGTATCACGTTTTCTTTCGGAAGTATTCTATGCAGCAACCTAAACAAATAGCAATGTGAGTTGTTAGAAAAAAAAAATCAACTTAATGTAAATACACTATAAAGTACAAATGTTGTGTTATGCGTTAAGTACCCGAATAATGATGTGACACTACGGTCACTCCATTTGTATGTTGCTTGAAGGTTTAAAATAAGAATTGACGTAGCTAGTCTCAAAATGGATGCTCTTGGATACAAAGGAGTGTCTGCCTCCTTGCGCAATAGAATTTCATCTTCATCCATCTCAAATTGTTCGTGATCTCCATTTTCATTAGAAAATACGTGCATAGCATCATTCTCATTTGTTTGAAAGTAAGATTCAAACATATTGTGCATTGTTTCATCATGTTGTACCTCATCATCATCTTCATTAGAATCAAGTGCATTACTATTTTCTCCAATTGCATTTGCCTCTTGAATTTGTTTCGCTCTTTATTCTCTCATGTCTATCAAAACTTGATGTTGATTGTAACAAAAAATGGATGGATCACTCCCTAAATTGGAATTCGATTTATTGGCTAAACACATAAACACATTCAATAAGTGACATACATAGATTGACGAACATTATATAAAGTTAACAAACCTCAACGTCTTCCAAATTCGATGGTTGACCCTCATCTTTTCATCCAAACTTCCACAAATGATTTTCAACAATACGTTTTTCACGCATCTTTTGCCCATCACACTTGACGCATATGCACCATATTTTATTTTGAAAATAATTTACCTACGAGAAACAAAAATCAAATACATGTCACTTTAGCATAATATTCTAAGTCATGTTTAGCTTATAGTAACAAATTCTTTTTGAACAAGGAAACATGCATGTTTATTATTTACCATGCTGACTTGAGTAGTGTCTGCATCGCTAGACTGATCTGAATGTAATTCATCTCCTTGTGATAAACTGCATATATGCACAAGTACAAAACACAAATAACATAAAATATGTTGATTTGGATAGCATGATTTTTATATGCAGATTATAGTATGATTTTCATGTTTTGATTTTTAAATAGTACGATTCTTATACATGCATTCTTATATGATTCTTTTGCATCTTGTTGCAGGTTATAAATGCACATCTATCCTTCTTCTTTTTTGTTATCACAGGTATGAAAGTCTAACTCTAATATGCATTAAAGTTTTATAGTTGATTTTCTTTTCTACTTCAATTTAATATATTAGGGTTTATTGTAATGTATTGTATGTTTGCGAATATAGTAATCATGTCGGGGTCCCGACAAGTGGCGAGAGCTTGAGAGATTATGTTTCAAGTTTTTATGCATCTCTAACTCCCGAACAAAAAGCACAATTGCAAAATATGCTTAGCCAAGAAGAGGGTGCTACCACAAGTAGCCGCGGCTCCCACCCCTACGGAAGAGTCATCCACGAAGAGCCATTAGATTGAGGATACATCATAGATTGATCAAGATTTCACTATTCTATGTGTTGATTTGCTTAGTATAAGTGCTAGAAGAGAATTGAGTAGTTTCATATCTTTCTGATTTCCTTTTGAAAACATTTGTTGTTTTTCAAAGGAGTGCTTTGTGCATTGAAACAAGTTGAAAGAGAGGATCAGGTCATTGATACATGGCTATATCAAGTTGGAAGCCAATGATAGGCTTACCTCAAGTAACTATTCATTGTGGAAAGTGATGATGGAATCACTTCTTGAGATGAATGATGTTCTGGATATTGTTGACACATATACAGAACATACACAGAGATATATGAACCAGTCTGATGCTAGTAAGCAATCAAGACGAAATATAGACAAGAAGTCCGCTTGCGTGTGAGACAAGTTCCTGTGAGCAGGATCCGTAGTGATCCACAGGTTCGCTAGTAAGCGAGACATTCACTTGTGAAAGAACTGTATTTCTCTCACGCCAACGCACTGCATGGATCTGCACGCAGTGCCTTGAAGAATCAGAAAGAAAATCAATAGATGATCTTGTAGCCATTATTCACATGTCAATTTATGATGTATGATCTTGAATGCAAATGTGTCTACTATTATTCGTGTGTCTGATTCTCCCATTCATTTCAATTCTGCACACTGGTTGAATTTGTTGAATGCTACTTTAATCTATAGATGTAGATCAACAATGCCTGACTACATTCTAGAGGATTGTAGCAGTGGTTCAGCTGGTAGTGTCCAGCGACCACATCTCAACTTCATCCGAATCGGATTGAGTCATGGTTGCTTCGCTTTCGCAACTGTTTCGTGACAGTTTCGCATCCGAGAAAGACTTTCATTTTGATCAATACCCTCCAATGACTTGAAGTTGATGTGTCTCTTCCTTTTATGCCAAACCTCTTGAATATGTATTTGCTCCCTTGCAACACATCCAACTTGGTTAGCAATAACACAAGCATCTAGTTTGAACAACTTCCCTTGCCTTTTACCTTTTCCAATCAAGACATCCTTCCTTTTGATCATACAAGCATCTCCATCAAACTCCACCTTGAGGCCTTTAACTTAGCATTTGACTCACACTAATCAAATTCTTGGTAATAGATGGAATAAACAAGACATCCTCCAAATGAACATTCTAACTGATCAGAGAGATCGAAAACCAAAAAATTGATAACTCAATATCTGACTCCTCAGAGTTACTAATCAAAGAGAGAGAGAGAGAGAGAGAGAGAGAGAGAGAGAGAGAGAGAGAGAGAGAGAGAGAGAGAGAGAGAGAGAGAGAGAGAGAGAGAGAGAGAGAGAGAGAGAGAGAGAGAGAGAGAGAGAGAGAGAGAGAGAGACAGAGACAGAGAGAGAGAGGGAGGGATTATTCTGAATTATAGCAATTACTTGTTTTTGTAAGTAGGATCACGTGCTCAATCCAAATATCTTGTGATCTGATCGTTGTTACTACAAATTCGCTATTTTTTTTGTCATGTTGCATTCATGCTAAATGTTAAAATATCTCTCACTCTTCTTTCTGTCACGAATATTGGTAACGGAGAATTGCATGGTTATCTCATACGCCTGTTCATTTGAAATTTTTTATGGTTGTCTACGACACCTACATTGATATTCATTATCAACACAAATAAAAAATGCTCTATTCTTCAAGTCTCTAAGTAATCTAGATCCTATTATCATTTTATTTTTGTTGTCATTGTTTGTCTTTGCTAGGATGACGACCTTTGATTTTGCTACGCAGAAATAAGTAAGGAGAAAAAGCTTATTTGCTTCAAACAACAAGACAATGGCCTTCTACTCCAATAAGAAACAATTCAAGAAGAAGAACTTCAAGGATGAGCAGACAGATTCAACACAACAACAACATCACAATCGACAACAGTCTACCAAGATCAAACTCTTTTGCAAATATTGCAATAGAACCAATCACGACATCAAGGACTATCGGATTCTCAAGCATAATGAAGTGAAAAAAAGATGCAACAATACCAAAAAGGAGGCTCTGACTCTGTCAAAAATTTTCAAGAAAATGAAAAGGCGTTGATGGTACAAGATCAACCATGTAGAGATGCCTACGAATGGTATCTAGATTCAGGTGCTTCACATCACATGACTCTTTGCAAAAGGTTATCACCAACTAGATGAACAGTCACTTTAACCTTCTATTTTTGGTATTACCCTTCGTCGACCTGACAGTAGATAGATCTGAATCACACCTATGTGCAGTGGAATGGACGAAGGTTTTTTTTTTTTGTTTTTTTAGGGTTTTTGGTATTTTTGTGATTGTTTTTATCTGTTTCTGCAAATCTGCTGGGAATCAACCTTCGCCCTTCAAACTGAAGATTCGGCGCTGTTTGCAACTCGACGAAGGTTCTTTGTTACGAAACAAAAAGTTATCAAGATTGCTGACAATTTTGCCTCCTTTTTCACTAGAAATGGTTTGTTATTTTTCCTGAATTCTCAAATCCAAATGGATCTTAAGAATGGTGAGCTGTATGGCTTCCCTGCTCAACAATCAAATTAGAATTCAAACAAGAAAATTCACTCAAATCAAGCAAGATCTCTTTCAATTTAACCCTAAAATACAATTTTAACCCTATTATGTCAAAACAAGATGTCTAAATATAAGCTAACATCGATAAAAGGCCTAAAGTTCTTTTATTGAATTTCTAATTAATGAAATAACTATGTGATCATCGGGTTGGACTTTCACACACATGGTGCCAAATCCCTGACACTTATTAACTAGAGTTAGGGTTGCCTTGGGATCCGCAAACCCTCCAATACTCTAAGACTCTGTTTGAAGCCTACTATGGTTACAAACCAAGTCTGAAACTCCCTCATGTGTTTGGATGACTCTGTTATGCCCAAATACCATCTGATCTGAGGAAAAAGCTAGACCCAATCAGGTATAAGAATATTTTCATCAGTTACTCAACATCACATAAAGCATATCACATCCATGATGTTGAAACTGGTCATATATCAATTAGCCAAGATATTTTCTTCCTTGAAGACAAGTTCTATGACTTTAAGCAAAAGCAGCAAATGCAAGAGTTTGTCCCAACAATTCTATTCTCACCATCAATATGCTTGGACCTATGATTGTTCAACCACAACCTGAAGATGGGTTTTGAATTCTACAAGTAAATTTTTTGTAAGTTTGCGAATTTCTTTCTTGTCATAAGTCAATAAAAAGATAGCACATGGTGTGTTATCCTTTTTAATGTCACTACTTGAATGTTTATTAATAAAAATTGTGATTTGGCACATAGTTAAAAATTTTGACTGACTCACTTGGCACGCCGGCATGCCAAGTGATTCAGGTTTTTTTTTTTTTTTTTTTTTTTTTTTTTTTTTTTTTTGTGCAGCCCACCACTATAGCACGCTGACGTGCTATGGTAGTGAGCTGTCAGGACAATTTTTTGTTTTTTTTTATGTGTGTAGTCCACCACCATAGCACGCCGACATGCTAAGGTGATTCAGAAAAGGGCTAATTTTTTTTTTTTTTGCCTTGACAGCTTACCACCATAGCACGGTGGCGTGCTACGATGGTGGGCTATTTTTGTCTCGGCAACCCACCACCTTAGCACGCCGGCGTGTTGTGGTGGTGGACTGCACAAATTTTTTTTTCCTGAAAAAAAATTAAATTTTTTTTCGACTAAATTACTTGGCACACCGGCGTACCAAGTAATTTAGTTTATTTTTTATTTTTTTCTGTAGCACAAGGCCAAAAATATTTTTTAATCTCACTTTTCTTTTATTTTGGGATTGCATTATGGGATTTTTAACTATGTACAAAACCACAATTCTTATTAATAAATGTTTAAGTAGTGGCATAACAAAGATAACACACCATGTGCCATCTTTTTATTGACTTATGGCAAGAAAGAAACTCGCAAACTTGCAAAAAATTTACTTGCAAAATGCCAAGCCCTCTTGAAGACATCCCTGTCATACACCCTATTGTTCGAAGATCTGCTTGAGAACGACAACAACCTGATCGATTTGTCCCTCAAGCGTTTATCTGTCATGATGAGCCTACTTCTATTGCAGAAGCATTGTCAATGTCAGATGCCAGACAAATGGAAAGCTGCCATGGACGCTGAGTATAACTCATTACTGAAGAACAATAATGAGTTATACTCAGCGTAGTTGATCAAAAGATTGATTATTCTCAGGACCGTGACGTCTTCACGGTCCTGAGAATAATCGATCTTTTGATCAACTACAGAATTGTTAATGATCTTGTAATTGTAAAATTAGAATAACACAAGATCATTCAACAACTATATAATAAATGAGCGATTAGAGACAAAATGACAATAGAGGAGAAAAATTGTACCAATCAAATAGATCAAAAACCGGCCAGGTGTTACCTTGGCTTGCAAATTGAAAGGGACTATGAGGGAGGTAAGTTGTACCTTCATCAGTCCGGATACACTCAGAAAATCCTGGAGGATTTTGGAATGCCGAATTGCAAAGGAGCGAATACTCCAATGCTCGTAGAGACAGTGCTGACGAACAAAAATTGTTTGAGGACTGAGACAGAGAGAGAATTGATGCAGCTCACACCTTACATGAAGCTAATAGGATCGTTGATGTACCTTGTAGACAATACACATCCTGACATTGCTTTATGCAGTGTTCAGGATGAGCCAATTCTGTACAAATCCTGGCTCGACACATTGGAAGATTGCAAAATGAATTTTGCAATATCTTCAATTAACAAAGAAGTATGGGTGGTGTTATTGTCGCGATGTAGGCTTTCAGATGATTTCTTACAGTGATGCTAGTTGGGCATCCCTCAAGGATGACTATAAAAGTGTCTCAGGAGGATGCACCACTGCATCTAGAGCGGCAATTCTCTGGGTCAGCAAGAAGCAGACCATTGTGGCCCAGTCATCCTGCGAAGCAGGGTATGTCGCAGTAGCAAAGATGTCCAACGAGATAATTTGGCTCAGACAGTTCCTGGACGAATTGGACGAAATGACCAACAAACCTCTAGTTTTGCAGATGGACAACACATCTGCAATATATCTGACAAAAGACCTTGTTTTTCATTCAAGGACAAAACACATTGCGATCAAGTACCACTTGATCAGGGACCTGATTAGCAAGAAGATGTTGTAGACCACCTTCATAGGAATGAAAGACATGGTTGTTGACATTTTCACAAAGGCCCTAGACAAAGGTCTATCCGAGAGACAAAGGAGTAGCCTTGGAATCGTCAAGCTATCATGCTTTGAGATGGAGCTGAAGAAACATTTTGTTTCTAATGCCAAAGCTTTGCTAGCCTTCAATTTTGAACCTTTGACAAAAAATGACACGACACGACACAAAATCAGTCGTGCCTCCACGAACTACCAAGAAGATCAGCCATGTACCATGGAGTACAAATATCTGATTTGATAATGTGACATCATCAGAAGTGTTCTAGATCATGGCTAATCTGCCACTCTTGTAATTTGTAATTAATTCTAGATGTTTAATCTTTCTAATCTGTAAGTTACAAGAATGCGACACGGAATTGTTCACGAACTATATACTTTCTGATTTATGCACATTACAAGTAGTCTAATATTAGTAAGCAAGATAATTTTCAGAAGACAAAAATACAGAATACAAATTTGCCTGCGTGCGAGATAATTCTGTAATAGGATCTATAGATCCAAGGTCCGCTAGTAAGCGAGACTTGAATTCGTGAGAGAACAGCATTTCTCTCACGCCAATGCACTGCATGGATCTGCACGTACTGCTTGAAGAATCAAAAAAATCAATAGATAATTTTGTAGCTATTGTGCACATTATTAATCTAGGTGATTGTATGATCTCGAATTTATTTTCATTTGATTTATTCATGTGTCTGATTCGCTTGTTCATTCTAATTTCGCATCTTTGGTTTGATCTTTGTTGAATGCTACATTATTCTGTTAACGTAGATCAGCTGTGTCTGACTACTCTTTGAAAGATTGTAGGAGTGATACAATCGGCAGTGACCAGCGATCACATCTGAATCCCTGACGAACTGATCATGTTCGCAAATCCTTTCGCTTCGTGATTTGCTTCGCTTCGCTTCGCTTCGCGATCACCTAGCTATAAGGGTAAATCAATTACAAAGCTAGTCTAGGTTTCATTTCCTTTCGTTTCATCCTGTTTCGTCTCGTCTCATCTTGTTACAGAGCTTGATTGCTTAATGATCTTGTCGCAAATTATTTCGTTTCGTTTCGTTTCATTTCGCGATCTGTGCTTCCAGCATGAATCAATGTCAATGCAAGTTTTGTTTTGTTTCGTTTCATTTTCTTGTAGAATTCATTTTGTTTCGTTTGGTTGCGTTATAGAGCCTGATTGATCCAACTCGAACAAAAATAATTCGAGTGTCGCGAAAAGTTTCACGAATCATTCGTGATTTAATTCTGTCAGTTTGTCACCAGAGTTGTTTTGGCTAGAATTTTGCATTTTCTGAGTGCATTTCATTGTCATCACCCACTTTAACACTACCCCTCCTAACACTAAGCACATCCATACATCATGATTGAGAGAGAGAGAGAGAGAGAGAGAGAGAGAGAGAGAGAGAGAGAGAGAGAGAGAGAGAGAGAGAGAGAGAGAGAGAGAGAGAGAGAGAGAGAGAGAGAGAGAGAGAGAATGAGTAGAGGAAGAGGAAGAGAAAGGTGTGAGATGTAGGTTAACTCATTTGGTCATTGTGCATGCTAATGGAAAAGCTTTAACTAATGAAAACAAGAACAATGAAAATAGAAAACAGAAGGGAAAACACCACAATAGCATTAGCAAGAGTGAATAGCAAATGAGGATGCTTGCTCTCCAAAATGGTAGAGTTTCCTCTTTCTCATTAAGCATGGAAAATGGTTACAAATGGTGCATTTTTATCTTTGGGATGGCCCTTGCCCCTTGCTTCCTATTGGCTACTTGCAAAGGATGGGATTGCAATCCACACCATCTGCAAGAAGCACAAACTGATCTATGGTGTAGGAAGAAGCACACCCCACTGTGAAAAATGCAAAAATAAGCTTGGTAGAGGCCATAAATCTTGTATATAGATAAACACACATGTGTGGAGCCTGTTTCCACGTGTGAAAATAGTGTACTTGTCATGTACCATAATCATATAGGTTGTACATATGATTTAATTCAAGTTCTAGTGGCTAAAAAGGCCAAAAACTAGTTTTCTAGACATATGACACATGGCATCAATCTATTGATTGCATGAGCCACATCCTTTGGTTAGGTGTCATATCACATGTGTAGAGGACAATTCACATGTGTGGAATAAGCTGAATTAGGCTAATTTTGACTTCTAGAAGATTTCCAAGTAGATCTCCATATAGAAGGAAAATGGACCAAAAGTGCTCAAAATAGAAGGTTTTGTCCAAGTGTCAATTTTGCATGATGAATCATCATATGACAAAGCACCTTCACACATGTGGGATCAGAGGGATGATTAGTACCACGAGCTCTCACTTATTGTATATATAGAGCCACATTTGGCCATAATCATTATGAAACACCAATCTTGGTTTTGGAGGCAATTTTGTGTCAATCTCTCCATTTGTCTTGATTTTTCTTCAATGTTTTGAGTTTCTATCATAGTGTACTTGATTTTCAGGTTGGAGTCCGTACTCTGACAGGGTTTCACACGTGTGAAACCAGCAAGTACTTTTACCTTCATTAATGATTGTTCTTGTTAGGATTTTATGTCTAGAATTGATCTAGATTGATCTTAATCTGATGTAGATTGATAGATCAAGTAAATCTAACATCCAATCCCTCTTGAGGATCAGATTAGGATCCACTCTTGGTCCTTTTTGTACTTTTTGTACACCTACCACCATTTGACTTTTGACTAACTCAAAAACTTAGTAACTTAGACTTTGGCCTCTAAAACTATTTTTAATTACATGGCCCAAAGTCAAGTTTATGTCCATAATTATTTATTTTAAAGTACTCATTGGGCCATGGGCTTACGTACACAGGATGCCACAACCCTCGCATCTGATTTCTACTAATTTCAACATTTTATTTATTTACATGCACGACGGGAATACCCCCAACAAACTCCACCATGTACTAGCAACTACATAACAACATCTATTAAAAAAAAACATGATACATTTGCATACTATTGTTGGTTAAACATTCGTGTACTACATGGCCCAAGGTGAAGCTCTCACAACCACAAACAACATGGATGTCACACATATGGAATCTAGAAACTACACACTAGTTTGGAGACAACTACATATAGCTAGCAATAATAGTCTCCAAAATACACCTTAACATTCATCATTAACAAATAATCTTTTGGTAAAGAAAAAAGTCCCACTGCTATTAATATCGCCATGTCTGCCATGCCTAATCGATTAAATGCTGCAAAACCCACTCTCATGAGTGGCTACCTTCAAGTCCCTCCAAAAGGTATTTAGATATAGCTTGAAGCACACATGCTTGATTTTCAACAGTTGGAGATTGGTTTATTTGTTGCATATAGCCCTCATCATGATGGCCTACAAGAAGCACTCCATCATCCACATTGTCACCCATCTCCAACTTGATATTGTGGAGAATACAACAAGCAAAACTGGTTCATGCCACCTCATGAGGTTGGGCTTTGCCATGGGTCTATGTAAAAATCTCCACACTCCTTCCAATCGACCAAATGCACACTCCACTACCATCTTGGATGATGAATGCTTGAAATTGAATTGCTCATACATTGGTTGCAATTGCAATTTCGTTCTTCTTGTCTTGAAGTACTTGATGTTGTACTGTGGTGATTGTGTCGATCTTGTTGCTTTGTCAACTTGGTATCAAAGCCTTGGTGGCCATAATCACCGACCAAGAACGAAGTGTTGGAATCAAATTCACAACGGTTTGCACTAACAAAGTGTGGGTAGCACAAATCGGTGTTGTGGAGATTCAAAGAATTGCTCGGAGATGTGAAAAGAATCAAAGACAGGGAGTTGTCGTCTAAATTAGAGGGGAAGTTAAACGAAAGTCTGAAACTCCGTAGAAGGACAACTTGGTGCTTGCAGTATAGCCAGAGTCAAGGAGTGAAAGGAGGAGGAGAAGGGGCCATCGCGGCCAGCACTTGCTGTGAACAAGAGAAAGGACGTAGTGTCAAAAAGTGGCTAGTAGTCTCAAGCCACAATATCAGCACATGGATGGGCTAGCAACCATCAGATTAGGCCTTAGGTAGATCTGTGGTCGAGATTTGCCTTCAGAAGAGAGACATGGATCATCGGGGATCTCCTTCAATGGCTTGGATGCATTTGAAGGGTCTTCAAGAGGCCTGAAGGGCAATATACATTGCAACTTCTTTAAAATCTTCATATTGAAATTCAAGACCCCTAATTTGGGCTTCAAGCCTTTTTTTGGCCAAACAAAGGGCTGTAGCCTCCAAACGAAGGGCACCATGACTTTATCTACAAGTAAGGTATGTCAAAACAGAGTGATTATCATGAAAAAAGTGTTTGGAGAATGCCAAATGTGAATTCACCACCTTATAGGGCACGAAGTTGGGAATTCGTGGTAAGGAGCATTTCGAAAAGCGAAGCAATTTGGCGGCAAAGCGGCGGGTGGCCTAGTAAGCCAAAAATTGCAGGTCATTATTTTTGTCTTTTTGTTGGAGTTAATATTAATCCTACTCACTCTAACTGCCCTCTTATTCACTCAAGGAAATCACTCTCCTACAAACAGTCTGCATAAATGAATTGTTTCTTGCACAATCTACAATTTTAAACGCAAACTTCAACAAGCGGGGAATGCGAGGACTACGACAAAAGTGTTCTACTAAACATTCCAGACAAACCGATAAACATAAGGTTTTGTGAGGAATGCAAAGAATACAAGGATTTGTAGAGCTGCATGGGACTTCATACAAGACCTCTATCTACGTCTTCACGCTCCTGAGAATAATTGATCTTTTGATCAACTACAGAACTATTAATAATCTTGTAATTGTAAAATTACAATAACACAAGATCATTCAACAACTATATAAGGAATGAGCGATTAGAGACAGAATGACAATAGAGAAGAAAGCTTGTGTGCTATTGTCGCCAAGGTGAACGAATTTCTGGGTACTGTAGGGTGTATAGGACTCGAAATAGCCGACTAGGCTAGTCATGTGTTGAGTGGCTCCGGAATCCAGGAATCAGGAACTGTCGCCAGATGCTCCTTGATGGTTGGTCATGAAGGCATCATGATCCGCTTCTTGAATTGGTTGTGGAGCTTCTGCAGCTGCATTTGCCACTTGATTCGACTGCCCTCTGCTGTTGTTCTTCGCTTGAAGTATTCGACAGTCTTGAATTTTGTGGTTGTTTTGTTTGCAGTATCTACAAAATAGCTTCTTCTTTGTTTGCGGATTCAATTGTTCCTTGTGCTGAGCCGGTTTCTGGTCTGGCTTTGGTAGCTTCGGGCCTTTCTTCTTCTTCTGCTTTGCCGTGCTCTTGTTGGTGTATAAGGTGTGAGAATCCGTTGAGGAACTTGAGGCTTCGTTCCTTCGCGTGTCTTCCTGCAACAACATAGTGATGACTCTCGAAAAAGTCAATTCTGGATGAGTCGTGATGATCATCACCCAGCTGTCGTAAGCACTTGGCAAGCTTGTAAGCAGTTGCATTATTGCATCTTGATTGTCTATGACAGATCTGACAGCGGTCATTTGTCTTAGCAGGTTCTTGAGTTGATTAATGTGATTATGTAGAGAATCACCATTCATCATCTTGAGGGAGTAGAATTTCTTCTTGAGATGTAGCTTAGAAGCTATATCTCTCACTTCGTATAGCGTGCTCAAGATGTCCCAGACTTCTTTCGATGTCTGAGCCTCGGATGCATGGCCGATCTGTGTATCCGTGATGTTGAGGATGATCAGCGCGAAAGCTTTTCCATCCTTCAGCTTCCATCTGGCGATTGTTGCGTCATCTGCATCGGGTTTCCCTTCTGCACTTGTAACAATGTCATACAATTCTTTTGCCATTAGTATAGTTTTCATCTTGAATTTCCACAGATGGTAATTGGCTCCATCAAGCTTGTCCATGAGTGGACTGGCTTTCCCTTGGGAATCCATGTGGAAGAATTAGTCTAAGTGATAGGAGAAACTATCAGTGACTTAAGTATGAAAAATTCGATACAGAAAAATACATAACAAGAAAACAATTACTCTATCGGCTAGTAGAGTCTTGTACTGTGGAAACTAATCAAGCTATGAAGATAGCTCTGATACCTTGTTGGGAGAGAGAATAAATGACGAACGAGAAACGAAACTCGAACAAGAAACGAACTCGAACAGAAAATGTTTGTGCACAGCGAAGATCCCTATCTCCCAACACTTCATGTCATGGAGGAGGAGATCCCTATCATCTATTGTGATAACCAATCAGCCCAATCACTTGCAACTAATCCTACATTCCATGCAAGGAGCAAACACATCAAGATTGCTTATCATTTCGTGAGGGAGAAAGTGCAAGCCAAAGAGATCAACCTCCAACATGTGGCATCATCAAGTTGCTTGGCTGATTTGTTTACTAAATCTTCACCTAAACATTTATTTTTCAAGCTTAGATCTTCAATTGGAGTGATTGATAAAAGTATTGTTGTTTCCAAGGCTAGATTTGAGGAGGAGTGTGAAAAAATTGCCTATGTTGGCAAATCTAGCCATGTAAAATATTGTACATTTTGTCTATATTTTTTGTTTGACACTTGTATGGCCAAAGTGCCACATGGAAATCTACACCTAATGTAGGTTAGCACGAGTCAAGAGGAGTGGGTGTGTCCATTTGGTATATGATGAGATTTTTTCCAACCATGCACCTACCAAGCATGACTCTAGGATCTAGGCTAGGGTTTCATTTTAGGGCAAGAAAGTTGAGTCTACTTCCTTATTACATGCTAGAGTTTCACCTAACTTAGCAAAAGAAGTGTGTTTTACTATGTATTCACTTTCTCCATAGTGAGAAGTTAGAATATTTTTGGAGCTCATTGGCAATCTCAAGCTAGTTCACTATGTACATTGAGTTTTTGTGATCCAAATGAAACCAAATCAATTTCTACTTGTTTCTCAGCTTGAAGGCTATACTACAACTTGTAGTACACATGTGTGGGCTCAGATTTCAATGGTGATCAATGCTTTCGATTGTTAATGCTAGTTGTTTGTCAAATTGCCAATCTAGATCAACTTTTTGATGACTAGTTTTTTGATAGATTGTTAAGCAAGCATCCAATCACTCTTGTGGATCTTTTTTAGGTCCATTTATGGTCCTAAAGTACATTACTTTCACACCTTCGAGGACATCACACTTTTTAGGAGTCTTATAGGCTCCTTAATTTGGCTTACCATCACTAGGCCCGACTTGAGCTTTTGTGTGCATAGGTTGAGCCAATTTATGCAAGATCCAAAGATCCATCATTGGAAGATGTTCAAGAGGATTCTAAGATATATATCTTCATCTTTTGACTATGGTCTACTCTACAAAAGTGAAGATCTATCCGTCATTGGCTACTCGGATTCGGACTTTGCAAGTGATAAGATGGATTGAAAGTCTGTAAGTGCATACACCATATTTCCTGGAGGCAATCTAATATCTTGGCCTTCCAAAAAGCAAGTTACTGTATCTCTTTCTTCATGTGAGGTTGAGTACAAAGCACTCACCACAGCTACCAAATAGGTGCTTTGGATCAATAGATTGTTGTTGGAGCTAAAGTGCATCAAGGAGGATGATCTACCAATGATCAAATGTGACAATATCTCGGCCCAAGCTCTTGCCAACAATCCCATATTTCATGCAAGGAGCAGGCACATAGAAGTGGCACACCACTTTGTGAGGGAAAAGCTTATTGGAGGAGAAATCTATTTGGAGCATGTCAACACATCCTCTTGTATTGCCAATCTACTCACCAAGCCCTTGAGTGAAAGTGCTTTCACCAAGCATAGATCTAATCTTGGAGAAATATCAAGATCAATGCTAAATCTTCAATAGATAACTCTTTAGGAGGAGTGTGAAAAATGCAAAAAGGTTATCTATGTTAGTTGTAGGGGTCTTACACTTTTTCTATGTATCAGAGTGTCATCCACATACACAACCACAATGATGATCTGCCCATCTGTAATTCTGACATACACATTGGAATCAGCCATCAGTGGCTTGAATCCCAATGATATCAAAGCTTGGTCCTTCTTTTTGTACCATTGTCGAGCTGACTGTTTTAGACCATAGATACTGCTATGCATTCTGCATGCATAATCAAGAAGTGAATTCGAGACATAACTTGGGGGTTGATCCATGTAGACCTCCTCATCTAACTCACCATGCAAGAAGGTTGTCTTCTCATTCACAATGTGGATCCTAAGGGCATAAGCAACTACATATGCAAATAAAAAATGTAGGGACAAATGTTTGACGATAGGAGAGAAGGTTTTAAAAAAATCAATACCATATCTCTGAGAGAATCCCAAACTTATCAGAAATATGTGCATAAGTACCCACCATAATTCGTGTGGTGTCATGTGATGGACACCAAACTTCCCTGTCCTATTCTGGATGTATGCAGCTGTAGCTACTACTTCAGCCCATAGTACCCTTGGAGCTTTCGAGTAGGCCATCATGCATCTGGTTGCTTCCATCAGGGTCCTATTCTTCCTCTCTGCAATATTGTTGTGCTGCGGTATGTAAGCTGCAATCCTTCTGTGTATGATGACACAATCATTCCAGAAGTCAGTGAAGCAATTTGAGATGTATTCGCCATCTCGATCTGTCTTGATCTGCTTCACTTTGTTGTTGGTGCATCTCTCTGTCCAATTCACATATTTTGTGAATTTATCAAGTGCTTCAGATTTATTCTGAATAAAATACACTCTGGCAAATTCACTATAATCATCAATGAAGGTTATGTAATATTTCGAGCCTCCTACTGAGATCACATTGAAAGGCCCACACATGTCAGAATGCACTAACTCCAAAATCTTAGTCGTTCTGTAGGAGTCTTTGACAAATGGAGTGCGAGACATCTTACCCTTCAGGCATGCATCACAGGTGGTCAAATTGTTCGCATTCAAGATGTTGACCCTTGTTATTGCTCCATGATGGCCTGCTTGGTAAAGTGCCATTGAGTTCATGTGGCATAGTCTCCCTGTGCCACATCTCAAGACTCGAGATCGATCTCTGCCAGTCATGCCTTCCGAAGACCACAAACAGTAGAGAATGAAATAAATGCCTAGGTGGTCCAGTTTCCATATGAAAGCTCACACGATGGTTGGTAGTTATTGGTTACCATCAAGGAGGTCAAGGGAAATGAGTTGGATCATGGCGTACATCACCAGTCCAAGGCAACTACGGGTGAATGCCCACTAGCTTCATGCAAATCTAAATGGGCGGAGTGCAGCACCCCTATGGACAAGATAACGATTGAGACAATGAATTGGCCCTTAGAGCATGGATGAAAGACAGACGCAGATGCCAAGCGAGCTCTCATTCAATTTATTAAAGAATATGTGAATTGTCTGGATTCAACAATCTGTGCGGCCACACAATATGCCAGGGACTTAGAGTTTTTGATGGGCGTCACCACCAAATGGGACAACTTTCTCCCATCGATATGTTTTGACCCAAATACAGCCCTGGCATAGTAGAAAGTTGAAGACCAGCTGCTAGTGGCCTGAGTGTATTACAGAGCAGCTTTCCTCGGCGATCCATGGCCAACAAGATTTCAGACCTGGATCAATCAGTTTTGGTTATCGGACGTCCATAAGTCCTTCTACCTTACCAAGGACAAGAAGATCACCAAGTGGTTGGAATTTATGGAAGAGGTCACTGGATACATGATCCAGCAAAGACCCACCAAACGTAGCCTCTACTAAGTCACCATAGTGCCGAGGGACTGGCACTTCTTCAAGTCGTGGGCCCTGTTGGGGGTATTCCCATCGTGCATGTAAATAAATAAAATGTCGAAATTAGTAGAAATCAGATGCGAGGGTTGTGGCATCCTGTGTGTGTGATCCCATGGCCCACTTGTAAATAAATAATTATGGACATAAACTTGACTTTGGGCCATGTAATTAAAAATAATATTAGAGGCCAAAGTCTAAGTTACTAAGATTTTGAGTTAGTCAAAAGTCAAATGGTGGTAGGTGGGGTGTGCTTCGCTGTTCACATGAAGTTGACGTATTCGGACCTTCGATAGGAATAGTCAAATAAAAAATAGGAGTGTTCGATGGTTCACAATTGTTTGAGCTTTGCCCTTGCCTTTGAGGTCGATAAACTGATCCTCAATAAAGACAATCGCTTTGATTCAACGTGATCATATAACGTATAAGCTTTATTTGAATGCGTATAACCAATGAAAATGGATTTTATATTGTGGGAGTCTAGCTTCTTCTTGATCTCCTACAATATCTGCATCTAATCTGAATATAAACTGTAGTGGAAATAGCCTCAGCCCAAAAGGATTTAGGTAGTGTTGCGTGAGCAAGCATACACCTAGCCACTTCGACTAAGGTTCGATTCTTTCTCTCAGCAAGTCCATTCGATTGAGGTGAATAAGTATTGAAGTATAGTACGTTGGACCATAAATGAGCCTACAAAAGACTCCAAGATTGATTGATTGATTGATCTATCTATCTATTACAAAACTAGACTCCAATTCTTTGATCTAGATTGACAATTTAGATCATACAATCAAGAGCAATCAAAGATATAATCAAATCATGCAAACTTGACCCACAGTGTGGTATGTACGCCTTCAATACAACCTACTAGCCGAGAATGATCCCAATCAAGTATTGTTTGCAATTGCATCATAAGATCAACACACAAATGAGAGAAAGACTCAAGATAATAAAGAAGCTCACAAATCTTGACCTTGCTTCATTGGAATGTTAGATTGAAAGTACAATAGGAATCTTCTCCTTGGCTGGTTTGTGAAAATCTAGCATGTTTTCAAGTGTCTAATTGGCTTTTGGTTGACCTAAAATATGTCAATCTTATCTAACCTTTAGGTTTGCCAACTTGGCGGTTAGGTTACTCATCTTCCTCCTTGATTTGAGATTATTTGGTCCTATAATTTAAGAACTTGACCAAATAACCTAACCATTTATATGATCATGATCTAACCTATCTAGACTACACACATGGCAAATTGGTTTCACAAGTGTGATTTACAATGTACATCAAAGAAATTACATAAAAACCAAGCTAGATTTTGTCATTTTTCACACTACTCAAATCTAGCTTGGGAAACTTTGGTACATTTGTCAATTACTCCAAGTAACGATCTTAGCTTAATGAAAGAATTCTTATTGATGAGATGAACCTTAGGACCCTTTGTTAAAAATTGTAAAACATATCTATCTTATGTTTGTTGATGTTTGGGGATCCTACCCATGTAAATATTTTGTACATATCCAAGGTATGTGAATTGAGCACATACCCTTGTAGAATAGGACGAGTTTGGGTTAGGTAGATCAAGTTCCAATGACATGCATAAAGTAGTATGACATGCACCAATGTTCACAACATCTAGATTGACATGCATGTTGAATTTCACATGGAATTGATCAAATATGACCTTGTAGAAACTCAAGCCATAATAAATACATTGTGTCCTAAGTTTACATTGTGACATGCAAGACATGCAAATACTCTAGTGGACACTTGCATGTAGTTTTGTACATGTCTAGTTGAGAAATTGACACTTGGAGAAAGTAGGTGCATGTTAGGTGCAATCTATGCATGCAAGCAGTTAGGTGTCAAGATAGTAGTAGTTTGCATTTGAACAGGTGTAGGGAATGCATTGAATGCTAGTAATACCACGAATTTTGGCTCTCCTATATATGCACATATGATTCTCATTCATTTCTAATTATGAATCAAGCTTTTGTAATGTCATAATGTCAAATTTGGATCTCATTCTATTTTGCTTGTAATTGTATTTTCTCTCTAACTTGGATTTTGTGTCTTCTTCATACATGATCTTGCTTGTGCACATTCCCTATTTGTGAGGAATTAATCTAGCTTTGATTTGTAGCATTTTAGATTGTGCTCTAGCCATAGATCTGTTGGTAGATTGCAGGATTGCTACACAGGTGATCTATGTGCCACCACAAAGCATGGTAAAGATCATTCACACTTTTTGTGTGGTTCTCCACACTTGTGAATTTGCTGGATTTTCAACATGGTATCAGAGCCATACCATGCTTTGAATGCTACTAACAACATATGTATGAAAAATTTTGTGACAATTCAAGCTAGGAAGCTGTTTAGCAGTGTTTTGCTATCTATTCTTGAACAAGTTTTTGATTAATGAGATTAGAATTGATATTTTCAGTCCAGAACAAAGAATGTATAGAGTTCTGACTTTTCATATGTGTGAAAACCAGAATACTTCATTCCATTTTATGTCCTTTATGTTAGATCCAAAGGTACTGACATTATAGCTTGTTGGAAAGCTAGAAGAGTCTCTTTCCATTGCAATTGGTTTCAATTCATTCTGATGATCCTAGTAGGAGTTATAAGCTCTTAAAGAGGGGTATGGAGAGACCTAAAACCTGAGTGGGCACTTTTTGATCTGAATATATTGCATGCATGCTTCATCATTCACAGTTTTTGGTACTCAATCAAAGATAGAATTGGATAAGTCAAGTTTTTGTTGTCATAGTCACATCATTTCACACAAAGGGTTGTGTTTGAGTTGAATGTGTGTTTCTAAAGTGTTTTTCATTCATTAGAAACTCGTGGGAAAATTTGACATCAGACTTGTAAGTGCTTCATCAAGAGGTAGAGGCTAGATCCAAATTCAAAGTGATTGATTTTCTGTTGTGGGCAAGAACTCACATGACTATTGCAAGTTTTTGCATAGGATTTGGTAGAATACCCAATTGTTTTTGGTTCCTATTGTAAAAGAGAAGCAAGACATTCAAATCCATTTTTTGTGTATACCAATTCAACAAACTCGAGGTCTAGACAAAGTTTTGAGTCAGTTAACACATTGCTTCAACAGTTTGAGTATATTTGAGTCAATAGTGTTGTCTTTAAGCATTTCACATGTGCCAAAAAAAGAAAGAACCAAAATTTGTCTATACTCCAATTCACTTTGAGAGGTTGATCTAGTTTGAATTGTATTGGTGGAAATTTGAGATCTATTTCAAATATAGATGTAAGATTTCACATAGGATGTGGTAGTTCACCCTCTAAAAATTCCTATTGTGAGAAGGATAGCAACATTTAGTTTGTTTGGAACAAGCTCAAACATATTCAATTCCATTTTGTTGTCCAATTTACAAGAAGTCTTCACATTCATGGCATCTATAGGAGATTTTCTCTTTGAAGCTAGTGAGGGACTAGATACCCTCAACTATCAAGTTTGGAAGGATAGGATAGAATCTTTGTTGGTTCTATATAGTGTAATGGACATAGTATTAGGAATTGAAGTTGAACCTGAAGCTTATGATGAGGCTCAGAGATTCAAAAAGAGAGCAAGGATTGCTCTTCATATCATCAAATTGAACATCTCCGATGAGATGTTGAGAGAAATAAATTCATGTACCTCAGCCAAGCAGACTTGGGAAACTCTTAAGAACATTTTTGAAGCAAATATCACATCAAGACTACTTACTCTTAGAAATAAGATCTTTTCTAGTTTCCAAAGAGTTGATGAAAGTGCTTCAAGTTTTGTAATGAGAGTTAAAGATCTTCACAGAGAGATAGCATGCATAGGAGATACTCTAGAGAACAGTCAACTTGTTCAAGTAGTCCTTAATGGAATTAGAACAGAGTACGCAAGTGTTGTGAAAACTTATGCTATCAAGGATGATCTACCATCTATGGAGGCTCTACATGATATTCTTATTGCTGAAGAATGCAAGCAAAAGAACAAGCTGTCAAAGATCAACACACTTTCAAGGAAGGATGATAGTTATGACAAAGCTCACTTTGCCAAGATCAAGTCAAGAGGGAGGAGCAAGAACAAATTTTCTCAAGCCTTCTCCAAGGACAAAGCAAAGTACAAAGACAAAGGAGGAGTAGAAGATGATTCAACTCATTCTTCTATCTTCAAGAAGAAGGCTCAAGAAGATCAAGCCAATTTTACCATAGAAGATTCACATGCAAGTTGTGGAGAGGCATCTCTCATGATATCTAGCTTCTCCTCTTTACCCTTTAATGATGTATCTTGGTATATTGATAGTGGTGCATCATCACACATGAGTTGCACTAAAAGTTCTTTTGTTTCACTAGAACCTTTTCAAGAACTTAAAGATTCAATATACACAACTCTTGGTGATGCATGTTCAATTGAAGGAGTAGGAATTTGTTTCTTGAATCTTGCATCTTCTATGAGTTTATCACTTTCCCATGTACTTTATGTTCCTAATCTCACAAAGAATGTGATTAGTGTTGGAAAGTTATTTGATGATGGTTTTGAAGTGGAATTCAATGTCAATAATTGTTTCATAAAGAAAAGTGATGAGATCCTAGCAAGTGGATCTAGATATGGAGGCATTTTCAAGTTAGATGTGCATGAGAATGCAAGTACTTGTGATTTTGCATTGATGACTTGTGTTTCCAAGGAGGAAGTATGGCATAGGAGGTTGCATGTTTCCAATTTCATATATATGTCTTCAATAGTCAAGGAGATCAAGCCAAGAGTGGCTTATTCTATGGAAAAAACACATATGGATCCATATTTGATGTCTTCTACCAAGACAAAACATCCTTTGGAGTTTGAACACTTGGATGTTGACCTTTCTTCATCTATAGGCAAGGAAGTTGTCTCTTGCTTTTTTACACTTATTGATGGTTTCACAAGTAACCAATGTTTATGTCTTGTCCCTTCAAGTTTTATGGTGCATGTGTATTTTCCATCATGCAATTTATGGAATTATGGAGCTATTGGAAGGACTGCACTATATGGAGTCTTGTTCAACTATAAGCCTAAGGTTGTGTACCTTAGTGTTCTTGAAGATTATTGCTTTGCATGTGGATTCTTGGAAGGAAAGGATGGAGATCCAAATCTATGGATCATGGTTGGATGCTTATCTACCAAGGAAGGTTACAAAGCCTTTACACTCTCTATCTCGAAAGTGTTTGATCATGGAAATGTTATTGGTTATGAAGATCTATTTTCTATCTTGGAAGGGGCTGAGAGCACAGTGTCTCTAATTGCATCAAAAGTTCATTCTATGGAGAAAAGCCAACTTATGATGGGGTCGAGGTTTGAGGAGGAGTATCCTCAACATGAATATCCAAGAATATCTTCATTATACAAGGCCAAGTCCTTGTGGTTATTATTTCATGGAAAAGAAAGGATAAGTGAAGGTGGTAGCATGGAAGCCTCAGATTTTTTAGATTCTTATGCAGCCATCTTCATGCAAAAGAACTTTGCAAACCCAAGATCTACATCAGGCATGGAGGAGGCATATCAACATAGTGGCAGATTGGTGGAAAAAATCTCAAAGGCATTTGGAAGAGGTTTCTATCAAAGAGATCTTATCGTGGATTTGGTAAGCGTGTTGCTATGATGGATTCTTTGGATCTTCACTTCAAATACAAAACAAAGAATCCACACACACAAAGGATCTTCATCAACATCAGATAGACATATTTAAAGGAGGAGTGTTAAAAATTGTAAAACATATCTATCTTATGTTTGTTGATGTTTGGGGATCCTACCCATGTAAATATTTTGTACATATCCAAGGTATGTGAATTGAGCACATATCCTTGTATAATAGGGCGAGTTTGGGTTAGGTAGATCAAGTTCCAATGACATGTATAAAGTCTAGTTGGTCTAGTATGACATGCACCAATGTTCACAACATCTAGATTGACATGCATATAGAATTTCACATGGAATTGATCAAATATGACCTTGTAGAAACTTGAGCCATAATAAATGCATTGTGTCCTAAGTTTACATTGTAACATGCAAGACACGCAAATACTCTAGTGGACACATGCAAATACTCTAGTGGACACATGCATGTAGTTTTGTACATGTCTAGTTGAGAAATTGACACTTTTGCCTTTATTGAGAAATCATAATCAATGCCTTTAGTTTGCAAAGAAAAAAACTTTTGCTACAAGCCTTGCTTTATACTTACTTATTGATCCATCTTGGTTGTACTTCAATCTATACACCCACTTGCAACCAGGTGGTTTCTTCCCTTGAGGAAGATCAACAGATTCTCAAGTGTGATTCTCCATGAGAGCATCATACTCCACTTGCATGGCATCCATCCAACTTTTGATCTACAAGCTTATTCATAGCAAGTTGGTCAGGCATTCAAGTAAGAAGAGAATGTGAAATGAGAGACTTAGTGTCTTCCCTTTGATCGCCTTTGCCAATGTAACTGAGCCTTGATGGCTTGGCCCATGCTCTTAAAGATCTTCTTGGAACTCTCGGGTCTTGAGGTGGATCCTCAAGATCTTGGTCACTTTGATGCTCCTCCTCCATCTTAGCAAGATATTTGACATCAAGATAATTAGTAGCACTTTCATCCACTTTGCAAAGTTGTCCTTCATAAAAAATAACATCCCTACTCACTATGATTTTCTTAGTGATGGCATTGAATACTCTATATCCTTTTCTAATTTCACACCCGAGATTGTATATATTTTGTACATATCCAAGGGATGTGAATTGAGCACATATCCTTGTAGAATAGGGCGAGTTTGTGTTAGGTAGATCAAGATCCAATGACATGCATAAAGTCTAGTTGGTCTAGTATGACATGCACCAATGTTCACAACATCTAGATTGACATGCATGTAGAATTTCACATGGAATTGATCAAATATGATGTTGTAGAAACTCGAGCCATAATAAATGCATTGTGTCCTAAGTTTACATTGTGACATGCAAGACATGCAAATACTACATGCATGTAGTTTTGTACATGTCTAGTTGAGAAATTGACACTTTTGCCTTTATTGAGAAATCATAATCAATGCCTTTAGTTTGCAAAGAAAAAAACTTTTGCTACAAGCCTTGCTTTATACTTACTTATTGATCCATCTTGGTTGTACTTCAATCTATACACCCACTTGCAACCAAGTGGTTTCTTCCCTTGAGGAAGATCAACAGATTCTCAAGTGTGATTCTCCATGAGAGCATCATACTCCACTTGCATGGCATCCATCCAACTTTTGATCTACAAGCTTATTCATAGCAAGTTGGTCAGGCATTCAAGTAAGAAGAGTATGTGAAATGAGAGACTTAGTGTCTTCCCTTTGATCGCCTTTGCCAATGTAAGTGAGCCTTGATGGCTTGGCCCATGCTCTTAAAGATCTTCTTGGAACTCTCGGGTCTTGAGGTGGATCCTCAAGATCTTGGTCACTTTGATGCTCCTCCTCCATCTTAGCAAGATATTTGACATTAAGATAATTAGTAGCACTTTCATCCACTTTGCAAAGTTGTCCTTCATAAAAAATAACATCCCTACTCACTATGATTTTCTTAGTGATGGGATTGAAGACTCTATATCCTTTTCTAATTTCACACTCGAGATTGTACATATTTTGTACATATCCAAGGGATGTGAATTGAGCACATATCCTTGTAGAATAGGGCGAGTTTGGGTTAGGTAGATCAAGATCCAATGACATGCATAAAGTCTAGTTGGTCTAGTATGACATGCACCAATGTTCACAACATCTAGATTGACATGCATGTAGAATTTCACATGGAATTGATCAAATATGATGTTGTAGAAACTCGAGCCATAATAAATGCATTGTGTCCTAAGTTTACATTGTGACATGCAAGACATGCAAATACTACATGCATGTAGTTTTGTACATGTCTAGTTGAGAAATTGACACTTTTGCCTTTATTGAGAAATCATAGTCAATGCCTTTAGTTTGCAAAAAAAAAAACTTTTGCTACAAGCCTTGCTTTATACTTATTTATTGATCCATCTTGGTTGTACTTCAATCTATACACCCACTTGCAACCAAGTGGTTTCTTCCCTTGAGGAAGATCGACAAGTTCTCAAGTGTGATTCTCCATGAGAGCATCATACTCCACTTGCATGGCATCCATCCAACTTTTGATCTACAAGCCTATTCATAGCAAGTTGGTTCATCAAGCATTCAAGTAAGAAGAGTATGTGAATTGAGAGACTTAGTGTCTTCCCTTTGATCGCCTTTGCCAATGTATGTGAGCCTTGATGGCTCGGCCCTTGCTCTTAAAGATCTTCTTGGAACTCTCGGGTCTTGAGGTGGATCCTCAAGATCTTGGTCACTTTGATGCTCCTCCTCCATCCTAGCAAGATATTTGACATCAAGAAAATTAGTAGCACTTTCATCCACGCAAAGTTGTCCTTCATAAAAAATAACATCCCTACTCACTATGATTTTCTCAACGATGGGATTGAAGACTCTATATCCTTTTCTAATTTCACAATATCCCACAAATATATTCTGAAATCTTGAATCTCATGACTAGTGCATTTACAATACTTACAGAACATCTTTTGTGAATTCAATTATTTCTCTTGACTCCATGTCAACTTCTGATTCGATACAAATTATTTAGAGCATTTCTCGTTCTAACGTTTAGTGCCTTTGTTTACATATGGAACATGCGATACCGAATTTGAAGAGCTGTCAATGCTTCTTCGATTGTCTTTTTGCAATAACATAGCAATTAATCTTGAGAGAGTTAAATCTGAGTGTGTCATAATGATTATCACCTAGTTTTCATATGTATGTGGTAGACTTGATAGCAATATCATGATTGTGTCTTGATAGTCAATCGTTAATCTGACAACTGCCATCTACTGTGAGATTTTTGAACTTGTTAACGTGATTTTGAAGTGAATCGCCACTAGACATGAGAAAAATTTCCTTATGAGTTGCAACTTCGAAGTAACGTCCCCTCACATCATATAGTGCACTCAAAGTTAAATTAGCAATAATCAAAATAGTTACAAGAGACTCAAATCTAGATTTGGAAAACTTTCTAGCATCATTGACACATCCTAAAAAACCAACAAAAATATCCAAAGACTGCATTTTTTAATCCACAATCGCCTATAATATCATGGTGTAGTGGTGATCGTACCAATCGAAAGCTCTCTCCAAAGCTGGAAAATCAAACTTGATGTGTGTATAATCAATGGCACGACATACTTGTGGTATACCATGTATTTTCTCTTCCTTAACATGTTGAAGTGCAAATCCTTCTGGCCAATGCAAATGTTGAGCAGCACTTGTTTTTCACAAACCTCCATGCAACTTGGGATGCAATTGACTCGACCATGCCAAACATATCTCCTATAGATAACATACATTCTCCTATTCCCAATCTTTGAAGGACAATAGCCACTTGCTTATGTATCGCCAAATGTCTTTCATTAATATTTTTTAGTCTTGGGAGTGGATGAGTTACCAAGTCGTTTGCAAGGAGCTCACATTTGTACCTCAAATGTGGTAACAAAAACCTTATACATCTTTCGGAATATCTCAGGATTGTCTCTCATTACGAATCTATGAAATTGTTGCCACCAATGCACGAAGTGGTGTTTTACATACCAGGGTCCATTCTTGACACTTAAAAGTCCACCTTCAATATTTTGGAATCCAACACAACAATAAGAGCTTCCTCATCTATCATCATAGCATTGATCGTTGCAATTCAATCCCTAGTTTTAAACCCATACTGATGGCTATTTTTTTGTTTTAGCATGTAGGAGCTTAGTTGCAATAGAGGATTTGACAAAACATGTAGAGTTGCACTCACAATAGTCACTGCTCTTGCCATGGCTACAAATATTGGGTATGATGTGTTCTCTATGATAATTGAGCTTATCTTCACCATGGACATTGAGAAGATTTGTAAAAGTTACTAATGGAAACTAAAAGCTAATAACTTCACAAATCACAATAGTAGCAACATGTACTCAAAAAGGCATGGCAGTTGGAAATGCAGGCAGCAGGGAGCCTTCAGGCTTTAGCTATGGAGGTAGAAGGTAGAAGGGGCGCACAGGAGCATGCATGAGCTGGTGGCAACATGAGTAGCACTGTGAGGAGCATGCAGGCAACTTTCAGGCTTCAACTATGGAGGCAAAAGGTAGAAGAGACGCACAAGAGCACGCATGAGTTGCCCACAACACATTATAGAGAATATGGGCCCAAAGAGGGCCCTATAAGAAATGCCATGTAGGAGAGAGAAAATAACAATAAAGTTATTAAAATATCATTTTATAACTTCTTTATGCATCAACCCACACTACTTTTCATAAAAATGAATCTATCTTATTTTAGTCACATCAATCGTCACTAGTGCTTAAGTATAATTTTCAAAATGTCGAAATATTCCCTCCCAATAGTTGGGAACACTCAAAAATTTGAATTAGGAGTGACATTTCATAAACAAAGCCTACGCCAATTCTATCTTCAGGGTCGAATAGCACCATCTCCAGCTCTGTTATTGTCATTGTGTTGTTTGCTACTATACTACTGTACTGATGACAAAGCTTTATCATCTTCATGTGGAATATGCTCTGCTCAAGACAAGAAATTCAAAACAACCCAAATTATCAACTTCTAAAATGATCCAATACAGGGAGAAAAAGATAAAGCATGTAGATTTATGGTCATCAGGAACATTGTGTGAAGATTTTGTGAATCACTAAGATCCAAAATCATCTATTGATCTTTGGTTTAGAAAGACAACACAATTTACACCATTTGCAATATAGAAAATCAACATCTACTTAATGAAAGAGATGCAAACTCAACAAGATCTTGATCAAACATCAAACTTATGATTGTGAATTTCACACGTGTGGAGTGCCCACTACATGTGATTATGATCTCCTAAGGTGTGTGGATGCACAATGATCAAGACTAGATTGAGATTCAAGATCTATCTTTCACTTAATGGCAAAACCACACTACTACATGCATTTACTCACTTCCAAAGCTCATACACACGTGTGGGAAGTGTTAAGAAAATAAACTAAGTAAAAATAAGCTGCTCTCCTCGGGTAGAGAGAGAAAACTATCAATAGCTCTCGGGTAGAGAGAGAATGCTAGAAAATCACTTAGTCTCAAGATCCACACAATCTCCAAATCAATTAGATCAAAGTGAGAAGTACAATGATACTATAGATCCATGAGCTAACACAATGCTCAAACATGATTGGACCACACTTTTGCCACCTCTAATCCTATTGGACCATTGATCCATTCACCTCTTGATTCTATTGGATCATTCATGGTTCCACCTCTAAATCCTATTGGACCATTCATGGTTCCACTTCTAAATCCTATTGGACCTCTTGAACTTCATCAAACAAAAGCATTACACTTGTCTACTATCCATTTATCTTGAGTTTTGCCTCCTACACTTCTTTGGCTCAATAGTGGCATTACATGTGGAATTGGACAATTTGCCATCTATGCCAAATTTGGCCCTATCAACATCCTACACCAAGATGCTTGACACAAAAAAGTATAAGACCCCTATAACTATCATAGATAACCTTTTTGCATTTCTCACAATGATAATATGAAGTTGTTGTCCATACAAAAATAGTAAGTTACTGTATTTCACACGTGTGGATCCGAATATCAACAAAACAATGCATTCTACCCACAAGATTGCAAGATATCACCAATATAGTGCACCAATGGATAGATGAACCTAAGAGAACTCATGTATAAGCATGAAATGAGATGAGAGAGAGAAGAATCATTTCTCCCACGAATATACATCTTGGATAGATGAATCCAAGAGAACTCATGTATAAGCATGAATTGAGATGAGAGAGAGAGAAGAATCATTTCTCCCACAAATATACATCTATTTATAACAGTTCCATACCTCATTAATGAGCTTGGTTTCCCTCCATAGAAACTTCTAGATAAAAAACCCTACTACAATATGAACTAGATACAATCTTGTGTGTCAAATTTCAGTGCTCTACACACATTTGTACATAGATAGGTCGTCAAATTTCCGTTGTTCGACCTTTTCTTCACCCATCTTTGAGCTTTCTGGCTCTTCAACATAGGATGAACTATTATTGTTCACCCGTTTGCCTTGTGGCTGCTTGTTCCTCGGGTTCTGGCAACAGTCAATGGCTACATGACCCTTCTTGTGACAATGGATACACTGAATATTCGGATTTAGCCAACACGAATCGATAGTATGTCCTTCGCATTTGCATCTCACGCATGTCTTCTTGTCGCCATTCTGCTGCTTCATCTTTTCTTTGTTTTTCCAATTGCCTTTATTGACTCCTTCTATTTGTTGGTCATGATCATGCCTTCGATCTAACTCCCTCTTAGGCTTGAACTGCTTCTTTGGTTTCTCCTTGTTGCTGTAGAGAAAGAGCTTGATCATAAGTGTCCTTATGATCAAGGTGCTCATGAGCTTCAACTTCTTCTTGAATTTTGATCATTGTCTTTTCGAGTGTCATCATTGGATCTTTTTCTAGCAACGTTCAGGTTGTT